>VXCM01001671.1:54820-167850 GCA_014773175.1 Lucifuga dentata
TGTGTGTGTGTGTGTGTGTGTGTGTGTGTGTGTGTGTGTGTGTGTGTGTGTGTGTGTGTGTATGTATGTGTGTGTGTCATGGCTGAGAGCAGGATGAGCAGGTGCAGGTCCACAGTGGGAGCGCTCTGTAAAAGATCCTGGTCAGAGCTTAAGCCACTGAGCTGATGAGATCTGCCCACAGCAGGAACATTATCTGATATGTTTAAACTGATATGAAATGAAATCTAATTTGTGGCAATGCTTTTCACACATAATTTAGTCCACATAAGTGTTTCAGTTTATTAAATATGGTCTTTATAATTCAATCAGCAGATACAGCAGAGGGAATTACATTACAGTTGTTATGTTTGAGTGGGCGAAACAGTCAAGATGATACATTTTAAACGTACTGGCTGTGTCTTTTTGTTGTCGAAGGCCAGTGCTGTTATATTAACGCAAAGGAGTTTGGCTATAAGTCACTTGCTGATATTCATGTTACTGAGTATTAATGAGCTGATTGCACCTTTTTTACTTTTGACACTCTGAGAACATGAAAATTAGCTGTTCTCTTTGGTGTAAAATAGTGTGAACAGATTTCCAGCTACTGGTTTCTAAAGTTACTTATTACAACAACTATCAACTATGCAGCTCTGCGCATGTGTGTGCATGTGTATATATACTATATATATATATATACAGTATATATATATGTGTGTGTGTTCTATGGGTGAAGCATGCATGAAACTTACTCAGTTTGAGAGCCTTGAACTCAGGCAGGTGGGATGATGCACAGAGCTGATAGAAGATATGGTAATTCCTCTCCTCGTCCGCCTGAAAGAAAACATGGAGATTCACACTGACAGACCAGCAAATTCATTTTATTTAGATTTACCCCAACTCTCCTGTCCTTCCATTTTACTTTCATTTTAGTCTTTACTTAGGTACTTACTTTTACTTTAAGTTCTGTAGTGTCCTACATTAGTGTTGCTCCACCCATACACAGAATGCAAATACACACACACACGTATGCACACACACTGGAGCTAAGCATTTGAAAAATGCAAGAGGAAAGTAACTATTTTTTCCTAGAGACATCCTCATTCCCCATGAGTGTGTGTGTGCGTGTGCCTGTGCAGTTGTGTGCAGATAAAACTTTCTTTGTTCGTTATCTGGAGACTGCCCTAATAGCTTTACCGGTGAGAAACACACCCACTGAGTATACATTAAAATTACAAATATAAGACCAAGGAAAGAACTGAGTCAGAGAAAAAAAATGGAAAAAAAAAAAAAAAAAAAAGCAATTTACAGAAGAATGAAAATCTTACAGACTGAAAAGCAGAAAGACAGGAAAGGAGGAAATGAATGGCAGTGCTGTAACTCAGAATGACAGATGAGCTGTTAAAGGACAGGTTTACCTCGTCTCTTCCTGCTTGTTTTTGTGGATAAGGAAGTTACTGCCGCATAGTTCTTCTGCTCTAAAGGATGCCAAGACTAGACAGACGCTTAATGCGCCTTTTGTTGTTTTTTTATGAGGGTGAATGAGTGCTGAGGTGGAAGTAATAGACTAAAAGGAATGAAGTATGAGGTCATAAGTACACCCATACAGAGCTGGATGCGCATTTGTGTGCTCACCTGAAACACCACCCGTGATTTCTCCAGTAGGTATGTCCTCATGTTGGCCCCAATGATCCTGTAGCGGTTATCAAAGCCAATTTCAATGTATTTCCCAAAGCGACTGCTGTTGTCATTTCTGGTGGTCTTTGCATTCCCGATAGCCTGGGTGACAGAAGGGAGACACATAGTTTTTGTACATGTACTGATCTAGATATTTTAAAGTCAAGCTCAAAGAATCATCTCTGGTCCTGGATCCGACTTGATCATTCTGGGTTTAGTTCACTTAACATTACATATATTGTGGCGATAAATTTAAATTTAACATAACAGATTTTCAATGTTTGGTCGAAAATGTCCACAAAGGACATTCATCCAGAGATTTCTGAAGCAAAATTACCCAACAATATTGCAATTTCAATGGTATATTTGGTATTAATGGTATATTTCAATGGTGGTATAGTCAGTGGCAGAGCCAGGGGGTGGCCCGTGGTGGCCATGGCCACCATAGACGAAAGCCTGGCCACCCTAGTGACCACCACACACAGTGTCGACTCTCAGGTCACTCATTTTCTAATTTATTTGAATATTTATTATCGCACTGAACCATTTCTGCCCTGCCGCTGCAGTAGCTGAGCTGGAGCTTCATGTGTGCTCATAGCTTTAGACTAGTTTTTACAAGTTTAAGAGGAGACACGATGGTTTTGCAGTGCACAGCGCCGACATAAAATATGTTCAGAAATTCCCGTTGTCTTTTTTGCTTCAAGTTTTTCCTTAAGTTTCTTTCAAAGAAACCGTTATTTCTGCTGACTAGACTATTTTTACAGAATATACCCTAATTTTAGCTAAAAGGAAGCATCCTCTAAACTCTGCTGAATTTGTCTAAACAACATACCTAATGTTGTGTTGGGCTCATTGCACAGTTATTGATGCCTGAGTGACTGAAAAAGGTAATATCTGGCCTACAACACTGCAACACACAGAAAAAACTTGAATAAAACACCAATTAAGGTGCCACCCCAAAGAAAACACTGGTCTCAGCCTGGCCACCCCTAAGAAAATTGTCTAGCTCCACCCCTGGTTATAGTGACTGAGAAGTTTTCTTCAAAGTAGTATACAGTATACATGCAATACTAACATGCTATGCCAGAATTTCTCATACAGTAGATTGTAACCTGAAATTGGCTCCACACAGACATCAGCTCAGTCTCATTAAGACTTTAACAATTGCAATCAGCATGATTAGTTCAATATCCAGGATTGATCTGACCACTGAACACTGCTAAAATATAGGAATTCTCAATAGGCAGGTGGGGGTAGATTCAAACACGGATATCCCAGCCATCCAGGCAGCCAATCCCAATAGAGATAAATTGTGTGTGAGCACAGAAGGCTCTTGCAGAGTTAAAGCCAAACACACACTCTTTCACTGCAGACAAGGCAGCTTTATGCAGAGTAGGTAATCAAATCTCTCCTTGCATCACCCAAACACATACAAACACACTTAACCACACAATATAACACACACACACACACACACACACACACACACACACACACACACATACATGTTTCATACTATTAAAAAGGCTGATGCTACGATATGAACCTCATGCAGGCTTAGAGGCTGAAATGACATCACTGCAACCAAAGAAAGCTTCCTATTCATTCAGCAGCTAGTCTCTGATTGGCCCAAGCATGATGAAAGTGGCTGGGAGGAGAATGATNCTATTCATTCAGCAGCTAGTCTCTGATTGGCCCAAGCATGATGAAAGTGGCTGGGAGGAGAATGATGTTAGCAGCATGGTTGGAAAGGACAGAGTGGGGGAAGGAAAGGGGTGGAGGCTGGTGGCATATGCACTCACAAGCGCTTTCCAGTCCTTCTTGTCCCTATGCCTTCATATGAAAACATGCGCATGCACAGGGTGAGGCCTGTGCTGTCACAACAAGGAGCAGTGTGAGGCAGGAGGATGTAGAAGGTGTAGAAAGACAGAGTGAGTCAGCAATGATGGAGAGGAAAGAAAGAAACAAGAGGGAGAGGAGAGGAGAGGAGAGGAGAGGAGAGGAAGAAAATGCACAATTCAAATTAAAGATGGAAGCCTTCACCAAGACAGCTATGGACCAGCTTTCCCCAGACATTTGGGTGGGTGAATCTCATCCTCCACACCATTTTTCATTTAAGTGTTTCTTTTTTTTAACCAACAGTTTTAGGAATATAGGTTGTGCAAATTCACAAAATCATTCAATATCTGGCAGCTGTTGGAACACCTGAATTAGAAAGAAACTTTCAGGAAAAGCTTGAAACTGGCCTGCCTTTTTACTTAATCACTTTTAATTACAAGTCTAAGGATCTGCTGTTACTGAGGGAAGAGATCCTGCAGAATCATTGAGAACTAGCTTTTAGAATTCTGAATGTAATCTCCTGCTCTGTCAGTGAGTTACTTCCTCACCTCCATGATGGGATTGGAAGCCAGGACCTTCTCCTCGACATTGGCTTCACTGGCAGAGCCGCTGACCGTAGCAAAGTACCTCATGGCGTATTTCGCAGACACCGTCTTTCCTGCTCCAGACTCTCCGCTCACAATGATTGACTGGTTCCTCTCATCCCTGACAGATTTAAAAGAAGGATATAAGATTGTAAAAACCATTCGACTTAATTCACACAAACATACATTCAAGCAGGGCTGCACATTTGTGGCTAAAATGACGACCCTGTGAGCCTGATCAAACTCTCAGGCTTCAACGTGAATTATGTTATGTGACTGAAGAGGTAATATTTCATTAATCAGCACCACGGGGGAACTGATAACGGAAATCGGCAGGTGCAAGACTGAGACCCACTGGCTTACAAGGAACACAAACAGTGAATATTTATCAAAATGTTTAATTTGAGAGGATAAAATGATTAATTGGAAAAAATATCACATAAAGCAAGTGTAAAACAGGAAATGAAATAGTTTTGGTATCACCACATTCTGCCATTACTGTACAAACTAAGATCTTATTCTACACATTATCATAGTGAAACTCTAAACTGCATGGAGGGTGTTCAAACATGGAGTAACACAACTGTATTTCCAGTGGACACACTGCTAATTACTGCTAACTGCAACTATAAAAGCTGCACTTAGTGAGGGTAGGAGGGAGATGATGAATGCATTACAGCGCATGCGTATATTAAGGTGATGACGACATAAACACCCAGAGTGTGTGTGGGGCTCAAAAGTTGGCTCCTGCAGAGAAAGCTGGTTTGTGTGAGAGAGTGAGAGAGAGTGAGAGAGTGAGACAGAGAGAGAGAGAGACAGAGACCACCAGGAATCTATTTCAGGCTCGGCTCTGACCAACAAATCTTGGAAGAGAGAGGGAGGGTTGAGCAACAAGAAGGGTAGACCCAAAGCTACTCTGGTGACACACACACATGAAGACAGACACACACACACCGTGCCATCTGCTTATAAGCCTCCTCTGCCACTGCAAAGATGTGTGGGTCCATGTCTCCCATGTTCTGTCCGCTGTAGGCGTTGATGATATCTGTGCCATAGATGGGCAGCGTCTCATATGGGTTGATGGCCACCAAAACAATTCCTGCATTGCAGAAAGGGAAAATATGAAAGTGTGACATTTATCAGGCACGAGTAAGTATGACATTAATCAAATCATACTTTTGATTCTTTACGTTCCTGAATGAAGATATGCTGCAAATGTCTGATTGTACAATGGAAGTAAATCCTGCATGTATTTTACAACTGATTAAGTGCACGTGCTAAAATAGATGAGAAATATGCCTTATTGCATTTTAAACACTCAATGGCAACTTATAAACAATGCTTGACTTATAAACGCAATGACAAAGTTATTGAAGGTCGTTGAAATCAGTGCTGTGCTTAATTAACTAAAAACCTCCTATTATAAAATATGGGACTGCTCAGCATGCCAAAGTAAGTATGCAAACACCTCTTTGAGATTTCTACTGTTTTCAGAATTATAAACACAATGGGAGCCAATGAGCATCCTATGAGATGAGAAATCAGATAAAATTCTTTGAAAAGTCAGACATCATTTTCATAGTCAAACTAATATTTTGACTGCACAGTTGTAGCAGCTATGACGTCATGACAAAGCATTGAGAACACACAGCAGGGTGCCATACCACAGTACGTGTAGATGAGCTTTGAATCCATGAAGCGGACTTTGAGGTTGTGTAACACGGCCGGCTCGTGGAGGTAGCTGAGCGCTGTGAGGTCATTCTCACCCACCAGGATGTCGGGGTTTCGCAAATAAGGCAGGTTCTTTGTCTTGGGGTCCAGCGTGTGCTCGATACTCTGAGAGGAGAGGAAAAGGTGTTTATGCGTTTTGTTGTGGAGCAGTGCACACAACTATATGTCATTAGAAATTTGCAGACGTGATGTTAGAGAAGCATTTTAACCGGCAGACAAATGGTGCTTCAACCCTCCTTCCCTGTTTAGGGAAGTTTTCTCCAGTTTGACACCAATCTCAAATTATCTGTCCTCTCTAAGATTCTGATACTCTACTTCTTCCAATCTAGAGACTGAAAGGACCATATTACATCGTGCATGTTTGAGTCTAATATATTCAATTTTCATACATGTAATGTTACTGACAATATTTCCCAAAGGATAAAACCGTATTTCAGGTTTCCTAATATTTTGCAAACTCTCTTAATCTTTCAAAATCAAATATTCAAGCGATACACCCATCTTATAAATTGATGTTTTACCTGCTAATAGTTATGCAGCCTTTTGAAGTCACGATGGTTTAAATGTTTTCATTAAACACAGGTCTTCTTTTGGGACTATATTCCCCGGTGGAAACATACATTCACTCCACGCTTTTTCTTGCCTTAAATGCTAAAATTACGGAACTTCTAAAAAAAACTGAATACATGTCTTGTTTGTGATGATGGATTACCTATCCCAAGAACGTTTCAAGTATCAACAAGTTGATTTTAATAGCATATCAGAATGAACTGAAACCAATGGCGGTCTGGAAGGTAGGAAAAAAGTTTTTTCATTCACCTGTTCAAGAAGTATGCTTTGGGAAATGATTGTCAGTAACGTTATGAAAACTGAATATATTAGGCTCAAAAACATGCAAATGGGTGGTCTGGTCCTTTAACTTCAATCTTCTAGAAATCTTACCACCTGGATGACTGAGAGGAACCTATATGACATTCTTATCTTCCTTTAGCATTTTGGGACTACGCCCATATCTTTCTGTTAGAATCTAAATCTAGTGGGTAAGCTGAAGTAAATTTGAGAGCCCACAGACAGACGAGGGGACTCCAAGGTGTGATGCTTTTATTTTAATCTCCTTTGAATATTCTTTCTTTCAGGATAAACGTTCTTTGTTTGCTTGTATCTTACTCGATGCAGCAGAGAATCCAAAAGAGAGAACAAAGGGAGAGAGGCAGCCTTTATAACTTCCTAATCAGAGTAAATGCTGCTCTGATCAGCTTTCTCTTCACAGTGGGTGCTCGCTCCCTCCCCAACCTGTGTGGTGGTCAGGTGTGCGTGGGGATTTCTGACACTTTCATATAATAAAGAATAAGAAACCACATCAGACCTGGGCCTGAGAATGACTTCTGATTTCTTGGCCTTCTCAGAAATCACCGCCTTACATAATTTTGACTTTTTTGGGCTAAAATCATGCTTGATGTTACAAATGCTCAAATTTTAACAATGATATCAAGCCATAATCTATCCCAGTGTTACATTTTTATTTTCATTAATATCCACTTGTTAGGAATATGAATACCTACATTTTGTAATTTATGTGCTTTTTTGTGATTGTTCAGCCAAAAAGCCGTCTGTCTGGAGTTTTAAGTAAAGATGCTTATTAAACTGTGGTTTTTAATCTTGGATAAGCCTTGAAAGGACACTGGCAAAAGATTTTTTTGGAGACAAGCCTCAAGTCTGCTTCATGGTAGTGCTAAAAAAAAATCATGAAACTCTGGCCACGTGAACAAGTGAACATGCGGAGGACAACCAAAGCACTATTATACTGTGTTATACAAAACAACACAGAGTTAATCATCCTCATAAATGGCAGGATCAACATTCTGTGTTAATATGAACCGAACAATGAGACTGAAATGTAACTCTAATGAAAACATTAAGGTTTTGACTCCCTAAAACTACTATTTCAGCTGAGCATCTTAGAGTTCAATCCAGGTTCTTGTTGTTGAGGCTGACAGGCACTTGAGATGCGTTCTCGTAAATAAAACATAAAAGATTTCCACATGCAGTAAAAGCATCGAGCCAGTATTTCATCACGTTTTAAGAAATGTCACGACACAGCTGACAATTTAAAAACTGCATTGTTTAACTGTTTTCAGTTCTGTTCTTTCTCTGTGTGGAAAATTCTGTTGGCGTGCTTTGATGTCCTGCAGATTCTTCAAACTCCCATCTTTCAAATTTCTTTACATCCGTATTTAAAAGGAAACAACTACTTACATTTACGTCTGATGAGATAAAAGTCAAATCAGAGATAGGGCAACAGGCTACTTGCTTTAACAGAAATGCTAACTGCAAGTGGGAACTGTGTGCAGGTAGCTGTTTGTATTCTAAGATTCATCCATCCATTATCATCCGCTTATCCGGGTCCAGGTCTCGGTGGCAGCCCGGCCACACTTCCCTGTCCCTTGCTAGGCCCTCTAACTCCTCCTGGGGGACTACAAGTTTTCCTAAGTCAGCCGGGAGATGTAATCCCTCCAGCATGTCCTGGGTCTTCCCCAGGGCCTCTTCTCAGTTGGATGTGCCTGAAGACCTCCCTAGGGAGCCAACCAGGGCGCATCCTTACTAGGTGCCTGAACCATCTCAAATGACTCCTTTCGATGCGGAGGAGCAGCGGCTCTACTCCGAGTCCCTCCCCGATGTCCGAGCTTCTCACCCTGTCCCTGAGAGTGAGCCCAGACACCCTGCGGAGGAACCTCATTTACGCCGCTTGTATCCGTGATCTTGTCCTTTCGGTCACGACCCAAAGCTCATGACCATAGGTGAGGATAGGAACGTAGACTGATTGGCAAACTGAGAGCCTCGCCTTCTGGCTCAGCTCCCTCTTCACCATGATGGTCCAGTACAGCGTCCATAGGACCTCAGATGCTGCACCAATCTGTTTATCAATCTCTTGCTCCATCCTACCCCCACTCATGAACAAGACCCCGAGATACTTAAACTTCTCCATCTGGGGTAGTGACTCCCCTCTAACCTGGAAGGAACAGTCCACCTTTTTCCAGCAGAGCACCATGGTCTCGACTTGGAGGTGCTGATTTTCGTCCCACACTCGGCCTCAAAACCCCCGGTATGCTTCGAAGGTCAGTGACTGTATTCTAAGATGAGGAAATAAATTTATGGCTATACGTTTCTATGACTCCTTTGGGGGCGTCTTTGCTGTGAGGTCTCATTTGTGGAGAGTGCTCATGCTAAAAACCAATAACCGCTAATGAGACTCAGTGCTTTGAAATGTCTAAGGCAGACAGAAAGACCCGGACAGAGAGGCAGAGATGAAGATCGAGAGACGGCTCATATTTCATTCTATGTGAGGAAAGAGGAAGCGCTTTCCTCTCCACCCGACCGTCCCATCTTTCTCACCGTCCCGTCCTCCAGCACGAGCTGCAGGGAGGCATCGCTGCTCTTGTAGTCCTTTGTCAGCTCAGCAGACTTCCACACCTCCTCCACGTCGGGGATCCACACCCGAGCACACTGTAAGACAAGGAGACAAACGAAAGGCAAAAGAATACAGGTTATCGTGAGAATAAAGGACATAGAGTAATCAAGGAATACAAACTATCCTAAAAGCTGGGCTTGTTGAGATTTTGCAATTCCATCCAAAAATCACATTTTTTCCCCAGATCTTAATGCTTCAGCTGGTGCAGCACAAATGCAGAGTCACACTCGAGACGAAAGCAATACCTCCTCAACTCAGCAACAGGAGGAATGATGGGACAGTTTACTAACACAATTAACACAACTCCATGATATAACCAAGTAGAACACGCCACGCTCTGTGTTTTCAGTCGTGTCCACATTTGTAACGGAATTTCAAACTTATGCAAACAAGCTGTCAAAAAACAATGGCTAAATAAAAAAAAAAAACCCAGAAGAATACAATTATGGATAATTCGTAGTGATACCTTATGAATTCACACAGACACGCACACACACACGCACGCACGCACGCACACACACCAGGAATCAGCTGATAACAGATGTGGAATACCGCTGAAGAACGTTGCCGGTCATACGTCTGAGGAACGCAACTCAGACATGCATGCACACTAACACATACTTATACACACTATCACACACTGATACACACTAATACACACTGACACAAATGTACAGCGATGTTACTGCTAATTCTGGAGTTCGCAGGATGAATGAGAGAACATACTGTGATTTATAATCCCAGAACACAGAAGGGCATATGTGGGCCTTGTAGTGTGTGTGTGTGTGTGTGTGTGTGTGTGTGTGCGCGCGCGCGTGTGTGTAGGCTGCCAGAGATGAAAGTCAGTGTCACCAAACTGCTTGATACATTGGGTATGACATATTAATATTTGTATAATGAATATAAATATGGGTATAATTGCAGCAACTCTTGCCCTATAATAACTCTTATTGTACAGTATCAACCTTTCAAAATGGCCAACAACAAAAACAGACTCAGTTTGAAAAAGATTCCTTCATCTTTTTGTCTTTTCAACGCCTTTTCAGTACATATTAAGAGGTCTAAATCAAGCCGGCAACCACGCAAACCTACAGCTTCAAAACCGCCACAGAATTTAGACTAACACACTAATAAATACCTCTCAATAACTAACACGCAGCAAATAACAAATATGGAAGTGTCTGAATTTTTTGTTTTGGAGCGTCTGAGGCACATGACGAGGAGAAAGCAACACCAAAGATCTTCCTGGAAGTCTGACAAACACTTTGGGAACATTAGATGGAGCGTTCACGGCGGTTTGACTGCATGAGCTGCTAATGACCGTTTGACAGAGCAGCAGCAGAAAGGACGCATTGTAGCAACGAGAGAGAAGACAGTCTGCTGCTGGTCTACCGATCATCTGAATCATGACATCATGGTCACACGCACATGCACACACACACTAAACATTTTCTGTTTTCTGTGTCCCGATTTACTCGCATCTTTCACAGCTTCCTTACAAGAATCCTGAATCTAGGTTTGGATTTTTTTTTTTTTTTTTTTTTTTTTTTTTNCCCCCCCCTCAGGCAGACTGAGAACCCCCAGCACATGCACAAACAGGCTGCAGAACAGCTTTTTTCCCAGAGCTGTGAACAGGTTGCAGAAATCACACCACCAACATACACACATAGATAGACTGGACTCTGTAATAAGGGACTCTGTACAATAACTGTCATGCCCCCTACATTCTTATTTTTAGAGTATTATTACATATTTTAAAGCTTTAAGGGTATGAACATGTATGTGGTCATGAGTGAGATGTGCTTGGGCTTGTGTGTGTGTGTGTGTGTGTGTATTTTTCTTTTTAATCTTATTTCTATGCTGCAAGTGGATTGCTCCAACAGAGTTTCGTTGTATAACATGCAATGACCATACTGGCCATGTTGCATGTTTGAGCCTAATATATTCAATTTTCATACATGTTATGTTACTACAATCATCTCCCAAAGGATAAAACTGTATTTCAGATTTCCTGGTATTTTGCAAAATCTCTTAATCTTTCAAAAGCAAATATTTGAGCGATACACCCACCTTAAAAATCCATGTTTCTCCTGCTAATAGTTACACAAAATTATGAAGTCACGNCGATACACCCACCTTAAAAATCCATGTTTCTCCTGCTAATAGTTACACAAAATTATGAAGTCACGGCCATTTAAATTTTTGATAAACGCAGGTCTTCTTTTGGGACTATATTCCCTGCTGGAGACATACATTCACTCTTCACTTTTTTTTATTGCGCTTAAATGCTAAAATTACAAAACTTTGAAAAAACCTGAATACACGTCTTGTTGGCGATGATGGATTACCTGTCCCAAGAATGTTTCATGTA
This sequence comes from Lucifuga dentata, assembly GCA_014773175.1. Lineage (NCBI taxonomy): Eukaryota > Metazoa > Chordata > Actinopteri > Ophidiiformes > Bythitidae > Lucifuga > Lucifuga dentata. The sequence goes on from VXCM01001671.1 coordinate 66,468, forward strand.
TCAACAAGTTGATGTTAATTGCGTAGAATGAACTGAAACAAATGGCGGTCTGGAAATTAGGAAAAACATTTTTAATTCACCATTCCAGTAGTATGCTTTGGGAAATGATTGTCAGTAACGTTACGAAAATTTAATATATTTGGCTCAAACATGCAAAATGCAAAATAGTCCTTTAATGTTTATGAAACTTATGCCAAGACAATTAAAGCTGTAATCAGTATTAAATCACTGCTCTAACTGGAAATGAGCATCTCTCTTTACATTAAACTAAACAAACTAAACTAAACATTAAAAAGTGTTATTTAATGTTTTTCTTCATAGCCTGACCCCACTCCACACACACTCCACAAAGTCCCCGGTGTCCCAAGTTTCTCTCTCCACTCCAGCATGAAAGCTGCCTCTCACAGCAAGTTTAGAAGTGAGTGACGGAGTAACAACAAGATACACAACATATACAAGTAAGAGGACAACGTAACATCTTAGCCAAAATTTAAAAAACGAAAAAAAAAAAAAAAAAANAAAAAAAAAAAAAAAAAATACCCAAATGACAAAAAACACACAGGTAAACAAAAGGTATCTATGAAGGAAAGAAATAAAAGAAGTAAAAAATGATCAAGGATAAAAGTGGGAATTTCATTTCCACTCCAGCTTTTCAGTTGTCTCATTTTATTGGTCCTCACAGGAGACATCCTAAAGCCTGCCGCCTAGCAACGCAGAGACAGGAGGAGGACAGGTTTAAACATAGCAACATCGAGTCACACCTCATTCTTTGCTTCCTCCATCTGAAGGGGGGGGGGGGGGGNAGAGAGAGAGAGAGAGAGAGAGAGAGAGAGAGAGAGAGAGAGAGTACAAGTGATGCAATGAATCTACAGAACTACTGAATAATATTTATAGACCAGCAAATTCCCCTGGTTAAAGAAAAATAAAGGAGAGATAAAGGGCAACACTCGATCACGTGCACAAAGTGGAGCACTGCCCACATACACATACATACACACACACACACACACAAAATTACATTTGTGGAGGGCATTGCTTTCACAATGAAACACAAGCTGGAAGAAAGGAGCAGCAGAAACCTGAAGAGAAAAATGTGATGAGTCAGAGTGCAGAGGGAGGGATGGATGGTCTGTTATGGGCAAAGATGAGGATGAGAGGAGGGATATAAGGAGCAGAGACGTCAGTGTAACACATCTGTGACATCAGAAACACATGACTGGAGTGCCTCCACATTGACTGTCTACACACGCACGCACGCGCATGCATGCACACACACACCACACACACTGTGTTTACAGTCTTTGCAAATCAAATTTACTTTTACTTTCAACATTTAAACACATTTATTATCAAAATAATCCTTTTAATACTTTTAATAAGTAAAACTAATAATGCCTCCTTAAGTACTTTTACTCAAGTATTTTTTCTAAAAGGTGAATTTTACTTTTAAGCGATATTTTTTAATGAAATATCTCTACTTTTATTCAAGTAAAACTTTCAGGTACTTTATCCACCAGCGTTTATGTGTGATGGATCCGTGTTGCTTTAAAATGTGTGCAGATAGACGTTAAACTAGAATCATTCTGATATAGTACGATAAACCTGACAGCAAACATACATAAAACATGCATAAAACATGCAACAAGCAGCATGCAACACCTCATTCACCTTCCAGACAAACTGCATCTGCTTAACAGATGCTCTCCTTACAAATGACTGACTTTGCTTATAGGATGATGTACGTTTTGTTTCCTCTGAGGCCAGACGCTCGTCTTATTTCCACTAGATTAATGCATGTGTTCATAAAGCCGAACTTCATGCTTCATCATTTTCGTTTTGAGAATTCTGTGATCACGCTTGTCAAAATGCTGGATTATAATAACACAAATACTTTCAATACCATCCCCAAATATAATAACATATTCTTAATGTCAAAGTTTTCACGTAAGTTGACCAACAGAAAATTGATGAGTTTTTGATAACTTAAATTGCTTAAATATTTTATATTCACAATCTCTGCTTACAGTTTTTCAGATATAGAATCACTGTAAACTCAATTTTTTTTACATTTTTATAAGCAAATGATCAATTGATTAAATGTAAAAAATAAGAAATTAATCAATAAATAATTGCAGCTTGACCTGCATCTTATTTTTTTTAATCAATTACACAATAATTTAGTAATGCCATCAAACTGCATCGTATCCATCAGTTTGGAAGATGACGCTCACTAACTATTCAATAATACTTGTGCTAGTACTCAGTAGTACTCAGTACTCAAAGTAACAGGCTGTTTCCTGATTTAGAAAGTAAATGCAAATCACAGATTAAGATCTTTAACAGAGATACTGAGAGATTTATGTTACTAATTCATCTACAAAATGAAAGTTTGAACAATAATCTCTACCAGTCAGGCTATTCAAGTCTATGTTCGCTCAGAGTACGCCAGTCTGGCCTGATGATAATCCTCGTCTAGCTAAGAGACACGGGATCAGCACCCGATTAAGCTATCTCAGGGTTAAAGGTCACCTAATCTTATTCCAGTCAACTACACTGCTGTTTCACTAATACACATATGCTAACATGTTAGCACTGCTACAAACATAATGAAGGCGTCTTCTGCTTGTTTTCCTCTTGTCCTGAATCTGAAACAGTTAGCACCAATAGGAGACATTTACATGCATGTTAAAACTTGAGATTATATCCATAATTATTACTTTGATTATACACCATAATTACAACTTTGATTATATACCATAATTATTACTTTGATTATAAACCATAATTAGATTGAATCAGCATAAATTGGAGTAATCTTACTCTGAGTAAGTCACCTCTGCATGCCCTTCCTCACCTGGTGGACTCTTCCTCATACTCCCATTATGTGTCATGTATATGTGGTAAACATGGTTAATTCAGTTAACCAAGGCATTATTCATAATGCCTTACTTGCATTATTTCTTTAATCGGAGACAAATAATCGGAGTATAGGGTGCATGTAGATGTCCCGACAGAATGCCAAGAGGGAAAAAAAAAAAAAGCAAAGGAATGATTAAAAAACAACATGCAAACTTAAACATATTCCATCCAAATCAGTGTCCTGCAAAATATTACCAAACCATAACACCTAATCTGGGAATATAAAATCAATTGGGCAAATTTCCTGCTGTATTCAGACTCATTTTAGCTGTAAATCTGAGCCCTCCGTGCTGTTGATCCTCCTGCAGCACCCTTGGGTGTGAAATCATTCCTGCTACTGAAGGACTACTGGAGGAGGTTTGGCGGTCACAGAGAAGGTGACATAAGGAAAGTGTATGTGTGTGTGTGTGTGTGTGTGTGTGTGTGTGNGAACTGGGTGGGGCAAGCATCATTAGTGTTTACAAATCTGCACAAAGTCAAGAGCAGATTAGGACTTGAGCATGTTAATGCTGAGCTGAGCTTTCACTCTTGGAGTCTCCGTTTCCTGCTGCAACTTTACTGGATCCTCTGAGAATTTTCACCTGCTGTGTCTTGTTTGTATTACCTCAGGTAAGCTGCAGCCCTCAGTCACTACATAGAAGCCCACATTTACACAGACACAAAAGTCTTAGTGTGGTATACTGAATATTTAAAAAAAAAAAAAAAAAAAAAAGTCCCTTGCCTTATCCACCACTTGTTGCAATTGGGTTGAGCTGCAGAATGTAATATTTAATGCTTCGGTGGTTCAGATGGAGCAATCATCCATATTACCAAAGCCAAATGTTGCAACAGTGAAAAGCTTCCATTACAGTCATATCCACTATTCACGTTTCTAAATCATTCCTAAATTATTTTAAAAAATGGCTAAATCATCTTTAAATGATCTCTTCCAGATAAAGAGGACATTACATTAATACATTTAAAGAAACAAGCCTGCTGCAACGCTGCCTCGACATCTACAATGGTATGTGAAAAGTGTTTTGCCCACAAATTCTCAGTAAAGCCATCAATGGAGTCCCAGACTGCAGACTCCTCGTCACATGATGCCACTCATGTGAGAATCTGCTGTTTTTCTGCTCAGCTGGGCAGGAACAGCATGATAGCAAGACTTGGAGGGTGGGTGGAGAGTTTGCGAAGATGCCTTCGTCTCGCTGCACCCCAATGGTGTTCCAAAACGGGAATGTTGGCACAATCAGTTTGCCAACGTCCAATGACTGCCAAAGTAGATCAGAGTCTCTGACGAAGAAGCGTTGAAGCGTGACGCAGCAGATGATAATATTAGTTCGGAACCTGCAGGAGCGTAGTTCAGTTCTGTGGATTTGCTAGTGAACGGATGTGGACACACAGCTGCGTTTATGTGCGAGCAGCATTCAGACCACAGGAGTGAACGCCATCAGTTTTGTCAATTGAAAACTGCCCTTAGACCCTTAAATCTCCCTTAGGTGTGAAAGTGTGTGTGAATGAGTCTGTGTCATAGCTCCATCTTGGATGTATCTTGCATTTCATATACGAACCATTAAATTGGACAATCCAGTGTTTATCGAAACAGCTAAAACACACTTTATGGTTTTCCTTTTCTTTTTCTTTCTAGTGCACAAGCAACACACTCCAGCAAAAAAGTTGGAGTTTGTTTTTTTGATGTATGATATGATTTCATGCTCTGTATAGTAACATGTGACTGGATTATCTTTCAACAGAACATGTCTCTTGTCCGTTCAAGCGAACTGGGATTTAAATTGTATCCCTATAAAACAATCATCCATTCTTCTCCAAAAACTATTTCCAGTCCAGCGATTTAAGTTTGAGAATCTATCACCCAAAACTCTGCTTACTTGCTAAAATCACATTCGCTAATCAAGAGTCACTGCTGCCATGCTGATTTCTGTGACATAACTATTTTCTACGCAGATGAAGGGCGTATCAGGACTTCCAATTAGAGATGCACTGTGCCAAATTTGATCCGAGAACATCAACTATCAGCTGAGTCATCAGAGGACCAAGTAGCAGCTAAAAACAGATGGTAGCTTCTCATGTCAGACCTTCTTCCTTTCAACAAGTCCACAGAAGCTTTTACACGACATATAAAAACTTAAAGAAGCAAAAACTTACTTCAACAAACATATACTCCAACTCCCGGTTCATCTTTTCTGTTGAGGAAGCCTTTAGCTCATGCTGTGCATCTGCTGGTTTTCTAGATGCCTTCAGCTACACACACACACACCACAATGACCAGACATTAAGTGAAGAGAGCTCCAACATTGGCTGGCTGATAAAACCTTCCCATTATGTCTGGAGACAGAAGCAGCATTCAGCGGCATTCTCTCCCTGTCACACCACAGATTACTGGCTATCCAACCTGTCCATCAACTCTGCAGTGTCCTTCCTCAATCACGTGAGTTGTAGGGTAGGAAGAGCTAGAAAAACAGGATTTTCCCACAAACATCCAATGACGTCCATCTATCCAGCAACTGCTATCTAACAGTAACACACACTGACAGGGAACCTGAATCCTGGACTGAAATACATCCTTGTTTTAATAGAGGATGTCCATTTCCAATCATAATATGCCAAATTTTTTGGCTTCTAAAAAGTATATTTTACATCTGCGTATTGCAAACATTTTCATTCTTGTTTGAATGCCCGCTACGATTTGAAATAAGAATGTTGAAATAAAATGCAAAGGTTGGTTCTTCAAATTAACACAACACATATTTACCATTGGACATTCAGCAAAATAATCAGGATTCATTTTTAAGCCATAAACATGCAGTGCTACTTTTTTTCGTCTGTGTGTTAGCGTGTGTTGGACAGAGTGTGACACAACATGCCAATGCATATAGAACATGACTGCACAATTACTTTAACCAGGTTATGGTGGTAATTGAATGCACATGCTCTCAGAGCTGGGGAGAGAAATAAACACACATATTAGGAAATGTACGATTTGACACTTGAGAGGAAGCCTAAAGCACACAAAGCATGTTCTGTTCCATGATATTTTTATATCTTAAACTAATGTGCTGTAGCATAAAATACATATAGATGTCATCAGCCTGGATCCTTGATATCAGCGCATATATACTGTGAAACCTTTGAAGATGTCCATTTTTCTTTGCTTACAAATATGAATGAATTATTTATACACAAATATTAATTAGTCTGATTTAAAGGACCATATTGGCCATTTTGCATGTTTCTACCTAATATATTCAATTTTCATACACGTAACGTTACTGACAATCATTTTCCAAAGCATACTACTGGAAACGGTGAATTAAAAATGTTTTTCCTACCTTCCAGACCGCCATTGGTTTCAGCTCATTCTATTAACATCAACTTGTTGATACTTGAAACGTTCTTGGGATAGGTAATCCATCATCACCAACAAGACGTGTATTCAGGTTTTTTTAGAAGTTATGTAATTTTAGTGTTTAAGTGCAATAAAAAGCGTGGAGTGAATGTATGTCTCCACCGCGGAATATAGTCCCAAAAGAAGACCTGCGTTTATCAAAAAATTTAAACGACCATGACTTCTTAAGGCTGTGTAACTATTAGCAGGTGAAACATTGATTTTTAAGGTTGAATATTTGACTTTGAAAGATTAAGACATTTTGTAAAATATTATGAAAGCTGAAATATGGTTTTATCCTTTGGGAAATGATTGTCAGTAACGTAACATGTATGAAAATTGAATATACTAGTCTGTGCCCGTTCAAAACGTGTCTGTTTGGACCAGAGACTTTATGGTGTGCGCCCAGCCTGCCATAATTTTGTTTTACATGTCCTCATGAGGTAGCTTTGATTGCAGTGCTCGTTCAAAATGTGCCTGTTCAGAATGGGCTGGACTTTATGGTGTGCGCCGCAGCCTGCCATAAGTGCCCATGGAGTGGAGCATATGCTGCTGCACCCAGAGCATATCCTGGCACGCGTGGACTACTTTTTACTGGCACAGCTGATTTCGAGAACCGCTCATCCAAACAACTTCGCACACAACACTGCATGTCCTTGGGTCCTGAGCATTATACCTACCGAATATCAAGTTCATACAGTGCCGGGTTCTAGAGATATTGGTGCCACAGACAGACAGAGACAGAGAAACTGTCATTGGATAGATTAGCCTCAAACATGCACGATTGTCAGTATGGCCCTTTAAAAAAAAAAAAAAAAAAAGACTGCAAACTTGTATACAATCATTTCATGTGACTCATCCCTGGAATCCATCATGACTATGATTTCAAGTTTAGTGTATCTTTCTGGATCCTCTTACTGTGTTGTGGCTTAATTGCTGCTTTATCAGAGGTCACCTATGTCGCTGCTGAGCATGTGAAGCAAGAACAGCTCATTAGTAGCTCACAGCTAGTGCCTGACAGCCAACCACAGCCTAACAAATCTCACTGGTATAGATGAATAAAAGCGGTCTGAACTGCAATCACAGCAAAACATCTCTCTGTGTCTCCCCACAGAAAGCCTGTAATCAAATGAAAGATGCTTGGAGAAGCAAGAGTTTTCCTTCCAGTTTAGGCTCATGAATCATTGCTGAGATCATCCTTTCTAAAAATACATCAAACTGTGGTCCTTCAGAAGAATTCTATGTTTTTGATTTTGTGTGGAATCGCCTTCACGGCTCTCAAGGACATCATCACTGCTTATAAGCAGTGCAAAAGAATACGAAAACTGAATTCAAGCAATACAGAAACTACACAGAGACTGTGTTAAAAAGGTCTGAACATGTCATCTAGTGGAGAACAAACTCACTTTCCATCTCAGCTTCTTACACAATGACTTCATTCACTTTCACCTCCTCTAATTGTTTTTTTTGTGTATATTTGGACCAGAGAATTGCACAAACCTAGTTAAGTCTAATGAAAAATGCTGATTTTATGCTATGAACTGTTTCCTCCTCTTTTCCACCTACTGATGAGGTCTGTCTTCACCTCTGACTTACCTCTGTTTATGCTAACGGTAAGACCAGAGAGGAGCCAAATGTAGTTTGGAGCAGAATCTGAGGCTGTGTGTGTATGTGTGTTTGTGTGTGTTAAGCAAGCAGTTCAGATCTCCTCAATAACGTTCTGTCTGACTCATACACACAAAGGACGGAGTGTTTTCCACCCATGTGTAGGAAAAGTAAATCAGACATCAGAGACTGATTTCTATGACAGAATGAACCATTCAAGGCAGAGACTAACTTTTTTCTTTGAGCTACATTTATATGTAAAGACAAAATTCCACCTGAAATTAAAACTGCGTAATGAGCCAACAAGATTGTTATGTCAACAAAATGACTGGCTGGCTATCTGCCAAATCCAGTTTTTTGGCAGATGAAACAAATGCACAAGCCAGAGTGAAATTTCACAACCACTTGTTTGGTAGTTATTTGTAATTTCACACCTTGGTGCTACTTAACAGACATGATTTAAAACATGTCAATGTTAGATTACAACAAAAGATAATCCTTCATGTTTATTTGTCAAATCATTTGACACTTTATTGGTGCGTGTAGGGAAATCTTCTTTTTGCTCGCCCCCCTCCACAAAGGTTAAAGGTCAGGATCAGCTACAACACCACGACTACTACACTAACACCACTGGAGGAAGAAGGGATTCAGATATTTCAGCTGACAAAAGGTAATGACCCCAATATATTTCAAAAGGCATAAAATGAAACTACATGAACACATCCAAAAACACAGCATGCAACACAGTCCTTATGACCTGGAGTTCTTTATGCACCTCCATGCTGGTAGGGGCCGCAGAATGTTCACGAGTCGCCTGTTAACAGATGGCAATGGTCAGCGAGGCTCAAAATTGATGGAGAGAGGAGTTGACAGTAGTTAAATAAAATAATAGAAATAAAATAGAAAAGGAAATGGTGCAGTCATCATCTAGACCGGGGGTGCTCAAATACAAATCTTAAAGGTCCACAAGAAAATTTTCAATAAGACAAAGATCCGTTTATTAAGGTCGGATCTATCTATCTACTGTCATTGAGCCCAACCCTGTGTCCCAACACCATGGAGATGACGAGACACTGAATGTGATTGGACCAAACCAAAGCAGAGTAGACATTCTCACAGATGGTGAGCAGTCAGACATTAGGTTTCGCTTTCTCCACTGTGGAGAACATAGAATTTTGGCTTGTTGTGTCACAGCGATGTCTCGCAGATATTTCATCCATTTTCTTTACTCGTTTGTCCTGTTCAAGGTCACGGGGGGGGCTGGAGCCTATCCCAGCAGTCAATGGGCGAGAGGCAGGGTACACCCTGGACAGGTCTCCAGTCTATCGCAGGGCTGTCTCGCAGATATTACATATCAAAAGTATAATTTGCTCAGAGACTGGAGACAGTTGTGGCTCAGTCTGGATCCGGACCGGATTCCAGACTTTGAGGATGACTGATCTAAATCACAGACGGAGAATTTTCTTTGTTGATCCAGAAACATGTGGAGCTTAGACACATTGCTCCAACAGCAAAGGAAATGGTGAATAAACTAAAAAACTTTCATCGCTGACCCCTCACCGGATGCACAACTAGCCAAGTGATATATGGACAAATTTTGACCAGGAGGATATGGAGCCCCTAAAGGGACATGAGAATAAAAATTTGCTAGTATTTTGTGTGCACTAGATACTATCTGGTGCGAGATACTAGCAATTTTTTTTCTGTAGGAGGACATGTCCTGAAGATGAAAAGGCAAAAGTTTCCCTTGGGGGGACTGCACAAAGAACTGAAAGAAGCTGAATCACCATATCTTAAGTTTTTTACCCTGAAAGTTCTACTTCATATGAAGTATACAGATACCTTGATGTGAGTCTTCTGGTTTATCTTCACAGTCAGTGATGTATAAATTAAAGGAATAGTGACATGAAGAATTACAGATGAAGATGTATACTATTTGGTGTTCTTCTCAACTGTAATAATTGCAACTAAACTACTTTACATTAAAAGGGATCCTCATCAAATTCAATTTATTGACCCTTATGACATCACAAGGGATACTTATAGTCTTCAGCTCCAAACACAAAATAATCCTTGTAATGTCAGAAGGGACAGTTACCCCTGATTTGCACATCTCCTTCTACAGCCACAAAAGTCTTTATATAGCTGCTTTCAGGTACCAAACAGTGCTTCTTATGATCAATAAACTGAATTTAATGAAAACCAGTGGAGTCCTGCCTTTAATACATTAGACTTGATTGTTGTCTGAGGTAAGCCTTTCAATTATGCATATTTTTAAAATTTTGTTTAGAATTTTAGTGGTGAAACACTTTAGTTTTCAGTTCAATCACAAACCATTAATCGCTCCTCTAAGCTTGTCTAAAGGACCATAGGCAACAGAGACTCGGCTGAAAAGGGGATCTGAGAGCTTTATGAAGAAACACACTGCAGTATTCTGTTTGGGATATATTTATAAGTAATTACACACACTAAGACACATTCTATCTCCACCACGGCCATTATTCAAGCTGAATACACCAGCTGGTAAAGCAGGGGGGTGGGTGAGTCATAGCTCTCTCTCTCTCTCTCTCTCTCACACACACACACACACACACACACACACACCACTTTCCTTATCTTTCGCTCACATTTGAAATGAGAGATGTAGAGCAGTAGCGACACAGCTGCTAATCTTGTGGGTCTTTGCTGAATCCTAGCAGCTGTGTCATATTGTCATCAGGCCTGCAGGGCCTCTCCTCCAAACATCCTGGATGCTAAGAAAGGATGCTAAACTGTCCGGATGCAGCGCCCATCGCAGCATCTTAGGTACCCAACCTGCAGGACTGGGCTCACATACAAAACAACAGTCTGCGACACCCAACAAGGCCAAGCAAAGACTGGAACAGGTGCAGAATGATTTGTAGGTTGGACGCTGGCGAATGCTACGTTTTAAAAGCGTGAAGCCAGAGGCTCCATGACGGCTGGCACCGCCTTGCATCATCCCAGCCATAACCTCCAGTTGGAGAGGTNGGCTCCATGACGGCTGGCACCGCCTTGCATCATCCCAGCCATAACCTCCAGTTGGAGAGGTGATGTAAAAATCTCAAGGCGATGCTTTTGGCTACACATGTGAGGCAATAAATCAAAGAAGTAATTCATTAATGAGGATGATATATGACAAATGTGTTGCGAAAACGAAGCGAATCTCTGTCGCATCTGCAATCATTTCGCCTCCCCCCCAAAAAAAAACACGGATCTATTTTTAAACTANATCTCTGTCGCATCTGCAATCATTTCGCCCCCCCCCAAAAAAAAACACGGATCTATTTTTAAACTACGTAACATCACACCGCCTGTCACACTAGCTTGTTTTGTGTGGGTTTTAATATCTTTTTCATTCATTAAAAGCTACAAACAAGCTCGTTATTAGAAATAAAATATTCTATTCGCTGCGTAAATCAAACTGCCACCGTGTCAGTCGGGAGGATATGTTGAAAATTTTCAAAAAGCTGATTCTGTGGTATTTATTATCCATTAGCTCCTCGCTGTACACACTCAGACGTACACTTGTTTTACCTTTGTGTACAGCTCCGACGCTGCCATGACGCTCACTCGCTATGTCCTTCCACCAAGCTGGGCTAAAACTCCCTCAGGGCTCCGCTCTGCGTGGGACTCGGTGTGTGTTCTCATGAAATCCGTCGCTGCTTCGGGGACTCACGTTGAAGATGTGCCTCTCATCGCCACGTAACCTGGAGATTCTGGGCTTGCTGAGGTTTGGGTGTCTCACTTTGCATTCTGGGTATGATGGATGAAATGATTCAGGAAAACTGCCATGCTGACGCTGCGGTGTAAAACAGCGCCCCACAGCGGTGGAACTGAGAAGCGCTAATAGTAAACGCTTCGTTTTTTTTTGTTTTTTTTTTTCATTATTATAAATTAGGATAAAACTCATATTTTTACTTCGAATAACAGATCGTACACTTTTATTTAAAGATAGAATTGTGAATATTTTCAAAATTAAAATAATTGCTTTTACTTTATTGATAACTTTTTTTTTTTATTTTAAATACAAAATTTAATATCTCAGTTTTCTGTTTCTTTTAGAAATCTGCTTCCTTTTTAACTATTCAAACCTCACGAAGCACTGCAAAAATTCCCTATTATTGGCGCATTATTCAGACTGAATCCAAGTGAATTTTTAGTTGTTTTTTTAAAAAAAGATTTATTTTATTGTCTCTAAACATAATTGATGTACAGTATATTTTATTGGTATGGATTTTTTAAAATAACTTCTGACATGTTTTCACCCATCTGTTTTTTTTTTTTTTTTTTNTTTTTTTTTTTTTTTTTTGGTTGTTTTGTGTGTGTGTGCGTGTGTGCGTGCATGCTTGTTTGTTACCAAGTTTACTAAAAAAAATGTATGGACCAGTTTTAAAGAAACTTTATGGGAAAATTAAAGAAAAATTTTACAGGGGAAAAACCCATACATTTTTTTTTAAAAGGGGAAAACCCCATAAAATCTTGATGCCAATCTGGTTCCAGAGGAAGAGCTGGGAATTTTTAAAACAATTTTTTTTTTATATTTTCTCAATTTCTTTAAAGTAATACAGCAATTTAGATGGAATAATTGTTGTTTCTTCTCCTTAGGGAAACATGGTGGCATGGTGGCTAGAAGGTCCTGGGTTTGAACCCTGTACTGGCTCTAGTCCTTTGAGTTTCCATGTTCTCCACATAATATACTTAGGATGAGTCAAATGCAAAGATTTTCCCCATAGAAGTGTGGGATTAAAAAAAAATTAAAAAGTCATATTTTTAAAATAAGACAAACTTTATACAAGCTTGTCTGGCTTTGAAGGAGGTATGCACGCTAATGTGCAAGTAATTAACTTTATAATATTCTGTTGTTGTTACTGTGTCAGAAAGATGTTGGTACAAGTCTGGTAATATTTCAGTTTGTAGTTGTGATGGTTTTTCTCTTGTATGAAAATGCCCCAAATTACAGTTGGTCTTTCAGTGAATCTCTGAGTGGCATGTTGCAAAAATCATAGCATGTAAAGCACTTATGCTCTACCCAAAAGACAAACTCAACATAACACAAAAGACTTAGAAAATTTAATGTTTGTGCAAAACTATTTTATTTACAAAATGGCACAAAGTGAAAGCAGGGCAGCCATATACATGCACAGCTCAGACAGATGTAATGCTAGCTTTGATTTACAAGCCATATCGCAGGTAAATTCTAACCAGTCAATAAGGACCTTTGAAAAGTACTCTACAGGGCCAAAGATGTAATAGCATAAAACTGCTTTTTAATCACATCTCAGCACAATTTTTTTTTTTTTTTTTTTTCCCAGTAAAAGGAGATTCTCCCCGGACACTTTTTCCTTAAAATTTAAATCCACACAACCTTTGGGGCATAAAGACTGGTCCCTACTGACAGGAATTTAGAACTTGAGGTCCCATATACTTCTCTATGCCACTTCTAACGATTCATTATGGCAAACTGGAACTACAAACTCTGACCAGAGGAAAGGAGTGTTTTGTCACCTGATGCTGAAATGCAGGACAAACCTCAAACTTTCAACACCCCATTTCAAACTGAGATGACAACACTGTTCCCTCCTCTTTCATTCTTATACTTTAAATTTCATTTCATTTTCTAGGTGTTCTGAATGCACCTTCTACCTGCCACACAGCATATTTTCAGCATCTGTGTGAGTGGCTGTGTACACACTAAGTGCCTCTTAATGAGTTCAAATGAAGCTTGGAGCCCTGCGTCCCACATGCAGTTCCATACGATACTCTGGCATTCATGGTGCAGTCCCTTAGTATGGCCTCCATCCCTCCATATATCACAAACCCAACATATCAGCAAAACTGAGTTTGGCCTCTTGATTATTATATTCAGTCAATCACTCGAGCACATTTAGAATAATTTAATACTAATTAATAATTAATTCTATTAATTTAGAATAGGAACATACAGTGAATGATACAAATCTAATGTAAAATGTTCTAAAAGGCTGACGTTTGCCTCTGTGCCAAACAGAAAGAAATACGTACACTTTCAATCTGATCACCAATTTTAACAACCATACAGGTACAGCTTCTGCCTCTCTTTAGCCAGCAAACACTACATTAGCTTTCATCCATCAGTTGAACAGAGGCATCACAGTCCATCCAGTCACATTCACACTTGGATGTCATGTATCATACATGGGAGGAAAGAGGGGAAAAAAGAACATGGAAGGCCATGAGGGTAATTAGTGGGAAAGGGTAGTGGGGGTTTAAAAAAAAAAAAAAAAAAAAAAAAACAATGATAGGAGGCTTGGAGACAGTGCCAAAGGGTTGGAGACAAAAATAAACAAGACTTGAAAGTGTATCAGCCAGCCATTTCCTAGCTAGCTAGCTAGGTAAAAGTTCCTGTTGGTGGGAGTCCAGGCTAGTGGTGAGACAGCAGAAGCAGGGGACAGGTGGGAGTGTGAGAGGATTAGGGCTGAGAGGTGATGCAGAGCTGTTTATGCTGTGTGTGTGCATCACCCTGCCAGTTTACTGGCCACAAGGGAAGGTTTCCTCTGGGGCAGGTCCTGAGGGGTTGGGATGTGTTCCCCTGTAAATTCGGTCTTTTCTGGTGCAGCTGTTGGCAGCTGCTTGTTTTTAATCTTCGCTTTAGCCATGTTGTAGTCACCTGAGTCAAAGTATTTTTGCTGTAGAGAGAAAACAGATTTTAAATTAGACGTTAGTCTTAAACCTTCAGTTTGAAGGTTTAAGGTATATCCGAAGTGGATGATATACCTGCAACATTTGCTGAATCATGCAAAAAACAGGAACATCTACACAATATAATGCAATAGATCATATTATTATGAGGTTTATGACACTCAGTTTATGTTCTATGATCATTTTATAAGTGATGTTATTATATTGGAATGTATTCAACTGAAAGGTGTTTTTAATATTTATGCAAATTGTGGTGAACTAAGAAACCCTAATGACAGGTCAGTCATAGCAGTGAATCCTTAAATTATTAACAACTTACTCCTTTCTGGAGGCGTTTGCGAAGCAAATCAGAGCCCCCGGGTTTGTTTCCCAAATTTGGGTATCTGGCCTTCAGTTTGGCCTCCTCTGCCTTCTCAGGGCTGATCATTTTCTCTTGTACCTCCTTAAAACAAACACACAGAGAGAGAGATTGATTTGTAGTAAACAATGCTGGATAGAAATTCTATCTATCTATCATAATTGGGTAATGGGGTAAAGTGATTTATCATTTTACACTATCTTTTTAGCTTTAACGTATTAGGAGGTAGGTAAACAGAAGGTGCATTTAGGTAATATTAGCAAGCCAGCCCCTTCCAACGTCATGGTAGAGGTAACATACATTTGGTATCTAGTTTAACGTTAACCACCAGCTAGATAACGATAACTGTGCTATAATTAGAAAATAACCACTCTGCATCAGCTGCTGTGATGTTAGCTGGGTGGGCTAGTAGGACAAGTAAAGAAAATGCATTTTAGTCTGTGGAGTTAGCTAGCCGTTTAGCTAGCTATTACCGATCAGCATCCAGTAAATGAAAGTCATGACAGCTAATGTTATCGAATGGCTGCTAGCTAAATGCAACTATGACATTCACACAAACCACTGGAAAATTTGCTTTATCAACAGCTGATATGACAGGTTGGCTAACCACTAACGCCTTGTTGTGACAAGGTAAGATAACTGACATTTACTAGCCTAAACCTAGACATGGTGTTTAGCTTTGGTTGACATGTCAACAATAATGAGCGCTAGCCGAAGAAGCTAACACTAGCTTACATTATCATAGCTAACAAAATGAATCGTGCTACAGTGCTAACGCGTTACTCTGTAAAAAACTAAATAAATTACCTTCTCATCCATTGATGTCTCCTCCACCGTCTGTGTTTCTTCGATTTCCTCCGACATTTTAAAATTATTTTGATCTCACAAGTAATGCACAAATCCGCTGCTTTCCCTTTCGGTCTCCATACGAATCCTACTGAGTGTCTCCGCACGACTACGTCATGCGGAGACACCTTGCGCGTTCACAACACGCTCGGGCACTCGCACACCACGCAGCGAGAGGATTTTGTATTGCGTAACAAACTGATCAGCTGTTACACACATGTGAATGTAACACAAATCCAGATTTCAGTCATATATAATCCTCAGATCTGGAGGCTGATGGATTATGGGAGGTTCAAATTTCTTTTCAGCTGGTTTTTCTATTTTATTCATCATGTTTTTTTTCGGTGCATGCATGTCTTTACATGTGACTATACTCATGATTTCAGTCTTTATCATTTTCTATAATTATTACTACAAACTGTGTTGGGTGATCAGATATGTGATCTGGGATAGTTTCATATTTTCGTCATTGGGAAGTTATTTTGATTGTTCCACTTTTGCCTCTAAATGCTTAGTTCATTGCTGGATATTGTAATACACACACTGTCATATCTCTTCTGTCATATATTCCACCACGTAATGATTTATTGCTTTACTCTATAAAGCAATAAATCATCCAAATTAGACTTACATTCATGTGCACCATCCCACTTGGATAACTGATAATAGCTTTTAAAATACCTACAAATAGTCTCCACTAGTGGTTCTCAAACTGTGTTATTTATGCCACTGGTAGAACTGAAAGCGCCCCCTGTGGTACATCTGATGACTCTGAAAATTTCTGCAGGGAATCAAAACAATCTATGGAAATTCTAGTATTGTGGCAATTATTTAACCCCCAAAATGGATTTTTATGTGTAAGTATTTTCTTTTAGTTAAAAATTTGCTTTTTTTTGTGTAACTTTTCAAGCTCCATTTCAGTAAAGCAACATGCACACACAAAGTTTTTCTGGCAACATGGTACTTATATGTTTCAGTTAGCTCAGGGGTGGTACTTGGTATTTGTCTAAATAAATCCAAAATATTCCTGGGAAAATCTTCTTTAAATAGGACAGAAAAACAGTGGGGGTGGAACAAAAGATCCATGGTCTGAGTGAAGTAGAATTTTAGATGACAAGGAAATGTAATGTATTTACAGGACATACTAGAGTGAGAAACAATCATGAAAAAATGTTAGTAAATCATAAGGAGACCAAAATCTTTTTTTTTTTTTTTTTTTTCAAAACACCATTAACCAGTTACAGCCAGTTAAACAGCAGTGCTTTAACCATGTTAAATATTAAAGCACTGCAATTTCAGGACAAAATTGAAAAATTTTTAATTTTTATAGCAATAATGTACATTACACATTTCCTTTTTATTTCTGTTTTAAATACTTAGGACTTCCACATTTTACTTACTTGTAATGTTCAAATTATAATGTATGTATAATGTGATAATACTATTCTGACAGACAGAAAATAACTCTGAGCCTAAGTATTGGATCTCAGATAATTAATGTATACATGTAGCTTATAGATTAAGTCTAACATTGTAACAATGCCACAATCTAGTCAGACAATCACCAATATTTGAAACCAAAATGTGAGCATGAAATCAGTAAAAACCACAAATCATCCTGTGCATTTACTTTTTTGTGGCAGTTATATTATCCTTGATCCTCTGTGTTTACCTTTCTCTCGTCTCTAAGCTGCAGAGCAGAGAATTGAGAGTTGTTGTTTGTATAGAGTTACTGTATTGAGGCCATTTAATCTAATAATGAAACTAAATATCCCGAGATCACACAAATTAAGTTCTTTTCATTTTTCCCCTCAGACAGTGAGTGTATGATGATGGCGTGCCAGAACAGGGAACACTGAAGGGAAATAAATAACAAAGACACTGAACAGATTTCAAGATTGATTTAGAAGATATAGATATATTTTTTTCAGATTTGAATATTAATGTCAAAAATACATACTATGATATACAGTTTGCACTACATCATCTTAGCATGACAGACGTCACAAGTTGTAACTGAAATATTAATTTAAATATTAAATAAACTGATGGTAAGTAAACTGAAATTGAACGTGTAAACACTAAACTAAGATTTCTATTGCAACACTTCCAATAAAGTGGTTCTGTAACAGTACAAAAAAGTATTAGAATATTACTATTATCTGTTTTGTTTCCAGTTATAATGGGGAAAAAAAATCCACAGTGCACTTCTGATGTTCTGCTATGATGCTTTCAGTCTGGTTTGATTGCTTGTTCGACTTCTTCAGTGGTCCATGGTGTGTTTTTTGGGGAAGGGGATGATGTTGCACCAGTTTTGTCACCTTTGTCCACTTTTATATGCACTCCCTCTGCCCCAAGCTCAGGAATCACAAGGTCAAAGGTGAAATCACATTCAGCTCAATCAATCTAATCTTCAAGGATCTTCACAAAATCTTTTAACAGTGAAATGTTCTTGCATTGTATTCATTAAGAAATTAACTGAGACTGAACACTTATTCTTTTTGTTGAGTAAAATTCAAATTAACATTTTGGTTTGAGTAAATTTAAGTAAACACTGTTAGGCTCCTACACCCCTATATGTCTGCTCTGAGTGACAGGAAGAGACAAAATTTAAAGATTTTTGGGCTGAGTCGACTTGACCGCCTCCCTTAAACCTCTTATGTTTTAGAATCTAGTCAAGTACCAGCTCTGGCTGAGTGAGAGTCCATATCTGACTTTGGGGTGTGATTTAAGCTTTATTATTGGCCTGCAGGATGAAGGGGGTGTCAGGCCTCAGCAGCGGGGAGAGAATGGTGGGTCAATGGGGGACTCTGTGAAGGACTGGAGCTCATAAGCAGCACCGCTGTCAACCTCCATGGACTTCCTGGAAAACAGCAGACGGATGTCCCTGTGGAGGTAGATCTTCCCAGACTTAGAGCTCTGGAACCTGATAGAAGAGAGGAAACAGAAGGGGGATTAATAATTAAATTCTTAAATATTATCACTACTGTATTTTCACAAGTACTCAAAAAAAATTCCACTCTAAGAAGCCATATGTGACTGTATACAAGCAGCTGTAGTCTGGCAGAGTAGTAATATTTTCACGTGTAACTTTTACAACATGTCCCACTGCTAGTGTGAACCACAAATAAACCTCAGCAGAAGGCTGAGAAAATCTAGTCCACATATTGGAATGACAGCTGTCTCACCTCAGATGAACGAGGTAGCGCAAGGTGCGTCCCTGGCCCAGGGCGAGGGGCTTCCTGCTGGTCTGAGTGTTTGTGTCACGGCGGACGGGAACAGAGAAAGTCCTCTGGCGTAAGAAGGTCTGGTGTCCAGCTGGCATGGCTCGTAGGTCGTACACCACAACAAACATCTTCACCACCGTCTTGTTAGGATTGAATAAGGTCTGAAAGGCAGAATCAGAGAGCAAAGTGAAGGGATTTAGACAATTTCTGAACTTCTGTGACTTGGACTTTAGCAGTTGTGGTCAGTTTGTGACGTGCTGTGGATTACAGAAATAAGACCCAAGTTGAAAGAAGGAAGAGGAACACATTTTCATGGTAAGGTTAGGTTTGCAATGAGTTGTAGAGTTTAAAGAAATGAAAGGAATTAACTTTTCATGTCAAGATCTTTATCTATTCACCCTGATGTTGGTGAAAACTGGGGGGAATTTCTTGTGTCTACATAACCTACAGTGGGTTTGCACAGGTTTGTTTCACCCTCCCCAGCGATAACATCTTCTTTACTGTTCCAACAAGCAAAAATGATCATAGAAATCCTTTCAAATTGTTCTTAAGGTAAACAACTGCACCAGGAGTTCAAAATTGCAAGCTCTTCTGTTCTACACCAAAGAAACAGTCCTCCTAAATTAGCAGACAGATGCTGTGCATTGTAATTACAGGTTGTGTGTGTGTGTGTGTGTCTGACTGTTTAACCCTGAGGTGTCATTGCTCACCCAACAACATTTTCCAATGAAGTTATTAAAATATTAAACTAATACAAACATTCTCAAAGGGCTCAGTGGAACTTGGCTTATAAAACTGCCACTGAAATGCTTTTGTTTTCATATTAATATTGTTATTTCTAAATAAATATCCCTGAAAATACAAACTGCGTTCACACTTCTCAAACTCATGAGCTCACAAAAAATCACACACAAAGCCTGGGACAGATTCCAGATTCCTGTAAAGTGAGCAGGAGGTAGTCGAGAAAATCTAGCAGATTACAGGATACGTGTTTACCTTTTGGACCTATGATACAATCTTTTGGCTAAGCGATGTTTAGATGCAGCACCAAGCATGACGACACATTAGGTTTCATTACACAGTGAACTGTTCTTTGAAGGATCCAGCTCTGCTTATTAGTAATAAAGTGCTGAGTCAGTCTTGGTTCTACTTTCTTGCCCCTTAAATAAATGAAGAGCTTTTTCCTATCTCAAAAAGCTGGTTGCATGTTGATGAGTGTCTCAAACATGGTGAATTTGCCTTTTTAGCCAATAGGGGTCTCCCTTTCTCTCTGTTACTGGCTGTAACTATCTGTTTGTGCTACAGCCATTTCCTATGATTTAAAAAAAAAAAAAAAAAAANAAAAAAAAAAAAAAAAAAACTCCAAAGACATTTCTAGAGCTGTAAAAAATAAATGAAAAGCAAAACAAAACAAAACATTTCCTCACCACTTGAATGGTTCCTGATGGAGGTACACGGTAGCCCCTTTTCCCCAGGGACTCCAGGTTGATCACACCCTGTCAGAAAACAACATGACAACCATCAGCTACTGCAGTGTTTGGCGGTTTCGTGTCACCTCCACAAGATGCAGATACCGCTTTTTAGTTTAAGCCTCAGTCATGCAAGCTAGCGCAAAATTATTTAATTATTGATTAACTGAAAAAAACCCCCGCACCATATACGGTGAGGGAGCGTTGTCATCGGAGACACTGTAGAATGACACATCCACGGGTAAGGTCAGGTGACTGGGGCAGAAGGATCCACTGGCTCCAACCTCTGCTGTGAAGCCATCCACGGTGCCTAAAGGCTCCAGGCGGTAGTTCAGCACGCATTCCTACCACAAACCAAGCCCAACACATCTTTGATTTTTCACTTTGGTCTTTGTGTGTGTGTGTGTGTGTGTGCGTGCGTGCGTGCACATGTGCATGTGTGTGTGCTATACCTCAAAGTTTCCCAGCAGACTGGCAGGTGGAGCGCTGGCACTGAAAAGCTGTGACTCGTCAGTGTACTCCTCTCTCTTTGGACAGACCCTGAAGGGTTAAAAACACACACCTTATCAACTTTTCATTGTTTGATGTGTGAAACGTGACAACATTCTGAGTATGTATTAATGATCCTCTGTGCAGGCTGCAATAAAGTAAATCGTCTAAGGAGTTGTTCCATGCGTAAAGTGAAATTGTTATCTGCCTTCCTAAAATGTTGAGACTAATTATGTCTTGACACTTTAATTCGCTGAATGGAGGAATCCATTTTCAACTTTGTCTCCACTGGGTACACATGCTGACAAATCCCTAGATACATTAGTCACATATTTTTTATCAATCAACAGGTTTTTTTTTTTTTCTTTCCAAAATTTGACCTCAAAATGACGATTACTAATTTAGAGCCACAAATTGACAAGAATTTGGCTGGTGGCTGAAATGAACTTCCCACTCTGAAAGTCATCTGCTTAATCAAAAGCAGCGCCAAGCTGCTGCCCACCTCTGCTGTGTGTAGGATGTGCTACGGAGCTGTGTGTATGTAAAGCCAGCTCAGTCCTGTCTGCCATTTTGAGCTGAATTTGTGTTAAGTATAGGTGCAGTCACATTTCAGCAGAGCTTCAGCAGGTGGCAGCAGAATGGGGCTAAGCTAACCTCACCAATCAGGATCACTCTTACTGTTTCTGCTCTCAACACACAGACATCACTGCCATATCCTGCTGCTGATCAGAAGCTGTTAATGTCTCGGGTCTTAGACAGCATAAACTGAAGCAAACCTCCTTTCTACTATCAGCCTACACATTTATCATATACAGTCAGCCTATACGTTTATCATATACAGTCCTCTGACTGTAGACTGCTTGACTGTCTTTGGTGGAAATCACACACTTTAATAATAATAACAGAAAAAGGATAAAAAAGTTTTAACATGTCAGTTTCAATGAGAGAGCCAAATGGGATGATTGTTCCATAATTTCCCAAAAGTTCCAGTTTTTGGAAACGGATGATTTCAACAACTAAAACAAAAGCTTAACTAAACTAAAAACTAAAACTAAAGCGTAACTCTGCATCACAGACATCAAGAAAGATAACAAAATTAACCGAATAAATAAGGCATTCTTCCAAACTACAGGAAAATTGTATGCCTACACTATTAACAAAAAAAAAAGTAATCCAACTAAGTCAAGTTTGTCTTGCTGGCAGTTGCACATGATGACAGCTGTAACGTTGCAAAGTGAGAAAAAGGAATAGGGTTTTAAAATTATGATGCAAAGTATGACTTGCAACTTGCATCACAGTGCTGGTGACCCAGATGGTACTAGAATTCACAGAGGATGTGGGCGTTAACTGAAAATCAAAACAACAAAAAAAAAACTACTCTTTGTTGTAAGGCCGTATTATACCAGCGCAAACTAAACTGACCTCCTCTGGGAAAAATGAATCCCATCTGAATAAAATGGAGCTACAGTAACAGAGATACAGGGCGAGAAGCTGTGTACCTTTTCCCAGCGGCCCATGGCAAACCCTTACAGCCAGCCAGAGACGTGTCCAGGTCAAAGTAGCCTGTCTGATTTTTCCTCTGGGGAACCTGCCACAGACACACAGGACATGATTCAGAATATAAAGAGCACTCTTTGTACTCTGCGTGTGATGATTTGTATGTTTGAATACTAGCTGTGTGTTGGTAAGGCTATGAGACTGTGTTCCAATGAGTGTGTCTGTGTGTTGAAGCTGAGACTGATCAGAAAACAGGAAATGGTTAGAAACAGAGCTGATCTAAGAGTCTGGTGATCTGACAATCTCAGCCCAACAGGAACAGTCAAGTGTTGCTGTGGCTAATGAAGAACAGATGAGTCACTTGCCCTGAACGTCTGTGTGTGTCTTTGTGTGTCTGTGTGTGTTTGTGTGTGCATATGACAAACACGAAAAGTACTGAGAATAATCAATCAGAGCTGGTAAAATGTTAGTGAGTCTGATGTTATAACAAACAGGGATTATATGATGTCACTCAGCACAAATGTCAGGGTATGTGTGAACCCATAAGCCTGCATGTAATCTCAAGTGTCATCTTAAAAAAAAAACCAAATAAAACAATTGCAAGTCCAGGCTAAATCAGGTGTGGCATGTACTGTAGGTGTGTGTGTGTGTGTGTGTGTGTGTTTCGTACAGGGCTAGAGAGCAGAGGCAGGCCAGTACAGGGGTGGAAAGCCTTGGTCGCCGTGGAATCTAGTGAGTGTCGATTCTGTTTCTTCCAGGTGTTGCAGGGCCGCAGAGGGGAGGGGCTATGGGCTCGCTGCAGCACAGAGACAGAGGTGTTCAGACAAAAAGCAGCGTAATCTGTTTTTAATCATCTGTCAGAGTTACACCATCTTCATTACCAATCCTACTGCTGTTCACGAGAAATTCATGCGAACTCAACAGTGTACAAGGAGAGTGTGCTTGTCTTTAAAGGACCATAACGGTCATTTTGCATGGTTGAGCCCAATAAATACTACCCACATAATAATGTTACTGTCAACCATTTTTACAAAACATTAATCCCTGATTTAGTTTTCCTGTTGTTTTGCCAAATCCCCTAATCTTTCAAAATAAGATTCAGGTGATACACCCACCTTAAAATTCAATGTTTCACCTGTACATGCAACAGTAGAAGGCACGGTCATTTTAATTTCTTGGTAAAAGCTGTCTTTTCCTCCTGGGACTATATTTCTTGGTGAAGATGTACATTTTCTGGTTGGATCAGTTAAATTAAGTAACTTTGACAAAAAATAATAGTTAGTTTGCTGTGATGGATTACCTATCTCAAGCACATTTTAAGTCTCTGCAAATTGAAGTGGAATGAATTGAAAGCAGTCTGGAAGGTAGGAAAAACAATTTACCGCTCCAGCTGTATGTTCTGGAAAATGGTTGGCAGTAATAGGGATTGTATTTATTAGGCTCAAACATATAAAATCACTGGTATGGCCCTTTAAGCAGGGATGGGCAACCAAACCAGTGTAGACAACGAAATGGGCTATGACTCAAACATCACCAGGGTGATGGTGCTAATATTTCACATGACTTCAGTGAGGTGTCCCTTACCAGAACAGTACTTGGGGGTGTCACTTCTAGACTGGGGGTGCTGGAGCTGCCAGATTCCAAGGGTGCTTGATTCTCATCCTGGAGGCCAGTGGTCTGAACTGTCGTACAAGTCTGTGTCTGAGCCTGAATTTGGGACTGAGGCTGAGACCTGTTATGGTTCTGGCTAATGTTACAATTCAGGACTGGGCTGGCATCCGTGTAAGAGCAACTACAGATCTGGGCATTCCTCGGGCCGTGTTCAAGGATGGGGGAAGCAGAGGGGGTTTCATGGTTGCTGAGTGTCTGGACTCTGAGTTTTTCCTCTGGGGGGGTCCGTAAACATTGACCAGACTGGGTGCGGGACCGGCCTTTAAATGAGGAGTCTTCAAGTGTAAAGTGAGCACCATTGTGGGCCCAGGGAGAATGGCATTCAGTCCCTGGACTGACTCGCGGCTTGTCTGTGCAAACAGGCGTGTGTGTGGCAGCGGTGTGCTGCGTGCTTCTGTNTGACTCGCGGCTTGTCTGTGCAAACAGGCGTGTGTGTGGCAGCGGTGTGCTGCGTGCTTCTGTGAGGTTCGTGGCTGGGTATGTGGCCATTGGTGTAGCCATTGGTGGCAGTGTGTGAGGCTTGTGGGATGTGTGTAGTGTGCGAGTATGTGCGGACTGTGTGTGTGACTGTTGTGGTGTGTGTGTGGTGCAGGGGACTGCCGCTCCTGCTGTGCCTGGGGGACAAAGGGGGGACAGACAGTCTCTCCTGGATGAGTCTGGTAATGTCTTGTACTGCCTGGGCAATGAGAGAGCTGTCTCTGTCCCTCTCCCTGTCTTTCTCTCTCTCTCGGTCTTTCTCCCTCTCTCTGTCTCTCTCCATCTCTCCATTTCTCTCCTCCTCTCTTTCTCTCGTCTCAGTCAGTTTCAACTTCCTGCACGCTGCAGGTTTGGGGGAGGAGCTTTCCCGTTTGCTGAAAGAAGTATCAGTCACTGGTGTGTTGAAGGGGGTGGGCCACGCACGTCCCAGGGGCTCATAGGGCGGTACCTCAGGCTCTTTGGTCTTATTGACAGTTCCGTTGTCATGGTTACTACCCCACATGGCTTTAGGAGGGTTGTCAGGAGTGAACAAGCCAGGTGGGAGTGGCGGTGCTGTGGGGTCGCAGAAGTTGAGCCTCTGTGCAATGCGGGCGATCACTTCCTGTCTTTCCTGCAGCAGGGAGCCTATCAGGGGGTTTGTCTCAACAGGCCTGGGGGAGGGGCAACGGGGTGGCTCAGCCAAGGAAAAGTTCTTGAAAGCTTTCAGTGGCTCAGGGGTGGGAGCCTTCGACCTCTCACTGCTGGTTGTGCCAGGCCCATAGTCCTCCAATTGTGTGGGGTCAGATGAACCATTGAGGGTTGAGTACAGCCACTTTCCTGATTTACTTGTGGGAAGTGGAGAGGGGGAATGGGACCGGGAGGGTGTCGGGGAGTTGGAGGACCTGTGGAACAGTGAGGAGGCCTGATGGTGGGGGATGCNCGGGAGGGTGTCGGGGAGTTGGAGGACCTGTGGAACAGTGAGGAGGCCTGATGGTGGGGGATGCTGACCTGTGGAAGCTCTCCGTTTTGATACATGTGGCCATGGCTTTCACTAGATTCCTGACTCTTCTTGCTATAGGAAGGAGGCACGCCTGAATGGGGAACGCTGTTAATGGGGATGTTGTTGATGGGAAGATTAGGGATGGGTAATCCATTCATGAGAAGGCCAGACATAGGGTTAGAACTCTTGCTGTAGAGGGGTAGGTTAGAGTTGTGGAGGAGGTTGTCTTTACTGGGGTCCTGGCTCTTTTTGAGGGTGGGCTGTCCGCCATGGCTACTGAGGTTTGGATTGAGGCTGGGAGTCTTGCTGTAAAGTGGAGGCAAGCCCATATGGATGCTACAGGCCAGGGTGGGATAGGTAGGTTGGCGAGGGAGTGACTGGACCCGAACCTGCAGAGCTACGCTGTGGGATACATTGGGGACAGGGAATATGTGCTCTGATGGAGGCTGGGAGAACTGCCACACCAACTCTTCATCAGCAGCACTGATCCTGTTTAACAGAGAAAGAGAGAGAGACAGAGAGATGGCAATGAGCAATATGGAATACTGGGCGTTAAGTTTGATGTGTGTTTGCGGCTGTATGCTGTGTCTAACAGCTACCAGTCACTGTTGCCTAGCAATGACAGACATATCCGTCTGTGTGACGTCTTGAGGTTGTGTGCATTTTTTCCCCCCTGGCCTTCTCATTTTTAAATAACAGGTCCACCCATACATCATACTGTCAGGACTTCCATCAAAGAAGACACTAAACCATGGTTACTTTTTGGTTACTTTTTACACACGTTAACAGACTTTCTGCAACTCTGAATGCTTTGCGCAAATGCTGTGTAAGTACAAAATGCATGTACAAGTGGTCAAAGTGTTCAGAGAGTGTCGAGTCTGACCTGTACAGGATGTTTCTGGGGACGATGCCATGGGAGGCACTGAGCCAGGCGCTGAGCTGGGAGAAGAAGACATAGGAGCGCACGGCCAAAAGCAGGGTCTTCTCCTCGATAAACCTATCCCCACTCCTGCCAAAAACAAATTTAAAAGAGGTGGAAATGTGCCAGTATGTCAGGTTAATGAGAAAACAGTTCAGGGATCTGTGTGTTTTTTTGGTCCCTCTTCTACATATGTGAGCACAAAAGTAGGTCAATCTGTCAGGCTAATTATTAACTCTGAGCAACGAGCTATGAATCAGGATTCTTATTTTTCCAGGATACTGTACAAAGGAGCCTTTTTTTTGTTTTCATTTGCCACCTTTACATTTTGGTTGAAGTTATATGCTTCACTCTTGATTGCAATGCAACTTTGAGCATCAAATCATCCTTTTATGAACAAATGCCGATATCGGTACACATTTGCTGTCAAAGAGTATGTGTGAGCATTAGATGTGGATAGATAACCAAACAAGGAACTAGATAAAGGGAGGTGACACAAAACATTGAGAATCCAACATTTTTCATATATGTACTTTTTTTTTTTTTAATTTTGTAACTTCAAAATAATGAGATAATGTGTTTGTGTGTGTGTGTGTGTGTGTGTGTGTGTGTGTGTGTGTGTGTGTGTCTGCCTTACTGTCTTGGAACTGGCTGCAGGGTCCATCTCTCCAGCAGCAGAGCATCTTGTTTGATGACCGGGTCGCTGATGGGGTCGCTGGGCGGGCACTCATCACCATAGCAACAGTCTGGCAGGAGCATGACCTCGATCATGATGGGGATGCTGTTCTTCCAAAGCAGGATGACCTCTGAACGGGTTCTCCTGGCCTGCCGACACTGGACACACACACCCGCACACAGAGAGATGGAGGTTAGTGCTCATTAGTGCGTGTCAACACCGCGACCTTGAACTTTAGAGGGAAAACAGATGGGACCCCAAAAAAAGTCAATAGAGGTTTACTTAAGGCTTAAATTCTCACCAGTTTATCTGTGTCTGAGGTCAACTGATTAAAAGCTTTTCTTTTTTTTTTTTTAACCTGAAACTCTTATATCGGTGCATATATAAAGGTGTTGGGTGATCACAGTTCTGTGATTATTCATGATCAGCCTATTGCACAAGTCTGATCCTATAAGTACCTTGGTATTTATATTGACAGCACTTTTACCTGGAACACTCGTGGATTGGGTCTGCTCTCGTTTACAGCAGAGAATGTACTTTTTACGCAGACTGCGTTTGTATGGAGTTGATGAAAAACTCATGCTTCTGTTCTACCAGGCTGTGTTAGAAAGCATAATCAGATACGGAATGACAGCATGGTATGGGAATCTCTCTGTGAAAGTTAAATCAAAGTTAATACACTTGGTACAGACCGCCATGAAAATCATAGGTCAGAAAGATCATCACAGCCTTCAGTCTCTTTATGAACAATGTATATTACAACAGGCCAGGAGTATTTCTGAATGATCCTTTTCACATTCTGTATTCACAATATGAACTGTTGCCTTCTGGCAGAAGATATAGAGTTCCACATTGCAAACTAAATAAGTTTAAGAACTCATTTGTGCCTGTATCAGTCAAAGTTCTCAATAGCAGTCTACTTTGAGGTCACTTGTCGAGGTCACAGGGTCTGTGCAATATGTTTAGATTTTAATGTGTAGATTTGATGATGGTGTCAGTTGTGAAATATGTTATGTGTTATTAATGGATTGTGTTGTGATATGTGTCGTGGATGCTTGTGTGGCAACTTGGAGTCCAGAATAAAGTTCGTTCGTTCGTTCGTTCGTTCGTTCGTCGTTCGTCGTTCGTTCGTTCGTTCGTTCGTTTATATTATATTCTATATATTATTCATACAAGTAACGGTTTAAAAAGAACTCATGCAGTAGCTCACTATTGACTACCATGTCACCATCCTGGACTGTGCCAGGCTGAAAAAAAAGCTTACTTTTCTGTTTATTCTAGGGAGCCACAAAATTTATTGATGATCATTTATTTCTCATCAATATTTAATCCTCCAAGGGTCACTGCTGAAACTGGTGCCAAGACACAACTTGTATATTTCCTGTTATACTGAGCTCATTTTGGCAGCAGTATCACCTACATTGCATCATGTTTTTCAGGAGCACCATTAAAAGTTCCATTTTGGTGTTCTGTGCTTTCTTGTCAATTTTGTATATCTCAAATTTAGAGTTAGAGCTATTTATAATGCCCTTGTCCATGTCTGCTCCCCTGGTGGCCAATCCAAGTAATGCTATAATTTCCAAACAGCCAGAAATCTACAGAATCTTCACTGCTCTGATTTTTGACATGTAAAAAAAAGATTAATGCACATTTTCTAAAAATTTCACGTCTGCGATATATTAGTCATTTAAGAGTTAAGCTGTTTGACATTCACATTTACACAGATC
The DNA here is from genome assembly GCA_014773175.1 of Lucifuga dentata. Taxonomy (NCBI): domain Eukaryota; kingdom Metazoa; phylum Chordata; class Actinopteri; order Ophidiiformes; family Bythitidae; genus Lucifuga; species Lucifuga dentata. Next base: position 95,414 of record VXCM01001671.1, read on the forward strand.
AAGGTTAACAAGCACCACCATTATTCAACTTGCCAGGCAGGTGAAAGCAGATACACTGGTTCCAACACTACCATTAAACTCCCAACTTTCTCTACCAGCGAAAAAAAATTGGCATGTTCAGCTAATTACTTTCTTTTCTTTCTTCTTGTTTTTCCAGAATCTGTTATGATTGGCCTTCTGCTGTTCTATCAGAGTGTCAGTGAGGCAGCTGTAATTGCTGATATTACAGTTGCAAACAAATGTATTTCAGTTAGTCAGTCTGTTAATCATTAGATAATTTAAAGCAACATTAAAGGTAATCTTTAAAGTCATTCTATTTTCAAAAGCAGCACATGGAAGAGGTGTTAACTTGTCTAAGCTGTGCTGATTACATTACTTTTACCTCTTAATTCAACAGTCATCTAAATAAATGCTATTCTGTGCTCTGACACTGCATACATTCTGGTTTATTGCACTGGTGTCTGGATAAGTACTGTGTTTTGCACTTAAGTGAATCTACCTGAACAAATATCTATATTTGTTCATTGTAACCAACATCAATCTGTTTAAGAAATGATAGAAAGTGAACATCCTACTGTTTAAGTGCTCATAAATGCTCATGATTTGTCCAGTGTAGCAGAACGAGCTTCAGCACAAAGAAGAGAGATAAATGCAAACCTGCCTTCCGGTTATGTGGTACGAACACACAACTGGGACTGTGTATAAAGATGTGTGCGCATGTGTGTTACCTGAGGCAGTTTGTCACTGCATTCATGCTTGTGAAGAGGCGGCATGGCTGACTGGGCTGGTGGACAATGCAGCCCCTCGGTCCTGCCTTTCACTGAATATTCCGGTGTCCTTCCCTCTGTGATGAGCAGGGTCAGGAACACCAGGAACTCTTCCGCATCGTACTCAAAAAACTCCTCTGACGTATCTAGATAAGGCAGAAACAGAATATAAGCATACAGCGCCTCTGAACTGGCCTTATATCTAGACAAAAAAAACGAGACTCACTGGAAAAAAAAACAGCAGTTAAGCCACCAAATGGTGTATCCTGTGCCAGATGTATTGAGACGAATTGGTATTGACTTGATGAACACATGAATTCTTACGTTTCTGCTGAAGTGGACATTTAACTGGCTATTTAACTTTGGCTGGGAGGTTTGTTTAGAGAAGGAGTGTGAGGCACGACAGGGAATGACACAACTTTTCCAGTTTGGCTGCTTCAAAGGAATATATTTAGACCTTCCATGTCAGCTGAGCTGAGAGGTGAAGCTACACAAGGCCTGCTCTTTCTCTCTTACACACACACACGCACACAACAGCAGCACTGACAGTGACTCACTGACACTCATTGATACACATATACTGTTACACACAAAAACAAAAACCAGACGTGTAAAGTGCACAGGACATAAATAACACTTGATCTCTGGCAGTTTTGGCAGGGTGGGGTTGGGTGGAGCAGGCAGGGTGGCTCAGGTCTTGGCAGGAAGGAATAGACTCTTTCACTAAATTAAATAGAGGAAGTCTGTGAGGCAGTATAATATAGAAGCAGAAAGGCTGCTGACATATAAAGAATAGGGTCGTCCATACTGAACCGGTTGTCACTTTGAAATAATTGTTCATGCTAACTTCTGTTTTGCACTTTTCACAGAAGCGAGACTTTCTGGCAGGGCAGGGGGATAAGATGGGGGTTACCATGAAACTGCATCTGTGGCTGTAAGATTTGTTTGTATGCTAACACAACAAAAAGAAGTTTCTTAATCTGTTTGTGTTACAATTGAAGCTCAGACCCTAAAGAGTGCTTTTATTTGAGGGCTGGAGAGTCTGTCTGAGCTCTTCCTCTCCTCTAAAAAAATGCTCCCAGAATCCCACAGGAGGTCAGTGCGAAGAATCACAGCTTTCTCCTTTGTATCCAGCACACAAGCAAACGTGCTGATTTACAGTAGCTCTGCTCCACCGCTGCTATTAAATCCAAACCTGCAGCTCTAAAGCTGACTTCACATAAAGTGGCGACAAATGAAACAAGGACAATTTGGAGGATATTTTTCACGTGCACGTTTTTTTGGGGAGGAAGTCGGGTCCTCGTAAGGATAGAAACACGCATGCACGCGCGGTCCTCCTCCCATCAGAGTCAAGCTGGCTAGGACAGAGCTTCTCTCAGCTGGCTCTGCAGAAGCGAGAGCTGGAAGCTGGCCTGAGTGCTGCTGTTGTGTATATATCAGCCATCCAGTCACACACATTCCTCCCAGGGAACTCCTCCTACATGCCTTCAAGCTGCTGCTGCACGTGGAGAAAGGCGCAGTCCAACACAAAACATGAACTGGGAGGAGGAGGGGGGATCTGTTAGCCATCTGTAGGCTGAATGAAGAGAAAAAGAGAGAGAGGGGCTAAGTGAAAAAAGATATATATTCAGGAACAAACTCCTTTTCTTTATGGGGTGGAATCAGAAAGGCTGAAACAAAGGGAGCAAGAGTGAGAGTAAAAAAGAGCAAGAGAGACGAAAAAAAAAGGTCGAGATTCAAGGTCACACCATCTACACCTTTGCTCATTTGCCGGTTAGTTGGCTTGACCATTCTGAATATAGCGGGATCTAACTGGTTCATGAGCAGGGCAGCATAATCCCAGCCTGAAGTGGGCAAAGGTCCAGAGCTCAGGGCTGTCAGGGGATTTGGGCTAAAGGTGACAAATGATGAAAGAGGAGCCACAGACAAAGGCAGCATGGATGGATACAGGAGGGAGGTGAAGCAGTGGTGGAAAACAGCACTCTCTGAGAAGTAGGGTGCTATACCCCCTCCCCCCAACCAACACACACACACACACATATACACAGAGGACTCCAATCATGTGCCCAGTGGGTGTCAGATTTCTGTTTTCTACGAAAACCGACCACGGTAACAGACGCACGCATACACATTTCTCAAAAATAAAGACACATAAATACAGAAACGTAAACACCCACCACCAAACACACACAAACCTACTCACTCACTCACACACACACACACGTGCACTGCAGAACAAAAGGCCAGTGAGGGAGAGTTTGGATGAGGGGCCCCCACAAGCATGTGCATAGATGAGATCTGTCATTCTTTAAGGCGTCTTGCCTGAATAGAACATTCCTACGGAGCCTACACATTTACAAGGACACACACACATCAACACAAAGAAACACATTAAATGGAAGCTGGGATGTGATCGGGATTCTAACAGCGACAAAGGAAGGCAGAGAGGAGAAGCGTTCAAGATGTAGCAGCACACGACCGGAGAAATTATTTTAGCCTTCCAGTTATCGAGAATAAATTTACGATTCCAATTTCTGGAATAAAATAAAATCATTTCCATGTTGTTTACCAACATTAAAGGACTATACCACTCATTTTGCATGTTTGAGGCCTAATATATTCAATTTTCATACACGTAACGTTACTGACAATCATTTCCCAAAGCATACTGCTGGANCTAATATATTCAATTTTCATACACGTAACGTTACTGACAATCATTTCCCAAAGCATACTGCTGGAATGGTGAATTACAAGTGTTTTTCCTACCTTCCAGACTGCCATTGGTTTCAGTTCATTCTGATATAAAAATCAGCTTTTTGATACTTAAAACATTCTTGGGATAGGTAATCCATCATCATGAACAACACATATATTCAGCTTTTTTTTTAAAGGTACGTAATTTTAGCATTTAAATGCAATAAAAAATGTGGAGTGAATGTATGTCTCCACTGGGGAATATAGTCCCAAAAGAAGATCTGAGTTTATAAAAAATTTAAACGACCGTGACTTCATAAGACTGCATAACTATTATCAGGCAAAACATCGATTTTTAAGGTGGGTGTATTGTTTGAATATTTGATTTTGAAGGATTAAGAGATTTTGCAAAATATCAGGAAAGCTGAACCTTTGGTAAATTAGTGTCAGTAAACTTACATGTATGAAAATCTAATATTTCTGGCTTAAACATACAAAATGGACGGTATGGTCCTTTAAGCTTCAGAGTTCAAACCTGCCTTTTCCTTCCCTTCCTCCTTCTTTTTCCACTGGAGCATGACCAACACATTCTAGCCTCTCCATCTCTCCTTAATATATTTGTATGTGAAATATGTATCTCTCACATGTCTGAAATAGCTGAATGTGTACATACACTCGTCTTTCAATGTCAGTGTTTCATTCTTCTTCATTCTTTCATTCTTCTTCCTGTTCAGCATCTAAGTGAGCTCTCTTTGTCTCTTTGTCTGGGATCTTCCTCCCCCCTCTCCTTCTCTATCCCATTTATTTTTGACTTCTCTATTTGCACGAGGCCTTTTCTCTCATTTTTTTTTCCTGTTGTTCACTCTGGGGTTAGAGGTGTAACATAGCAAGTACACGAGAGAAACACTTTACATTCTCTTTTGGGCGTATGTGTGACCTCTCCTCTCTGTCCTGATAACGTGTGATGTGAATTATGCAACAGGTCGGATTTAGATTCAGAGCGTCTTATTATTAGACCTGTGACTGCCTGCCACCAATTGCAGTTGGAATCCCGCCCACAGATCAGCCAGTGTGGATTGTACATATATACACGTGCACACATACATACACATCCCAGCTGTCTCAATGTCCTCGGGTTAAAAGATCAGCGTGGAGTCATGTGGAATGGAAAAAGGCCTCCACGACAAAAGCAGAAGGGTCAGCGTCAATATCCAACACAGTGTTTAGAGTACACACGCCTCGGTACACACTTTGATATGATCCGTCATAACCCTAGATCTACCGCAGAGGCAAATCAACAAGTCAGAGGCATCAGCGCCTTGCCAAACTGATTTGTATAGTTTTATGTGTGTGTTATCTTAGCATGTGTTGTGTCTGCAAAATTTAAAAGAATCATACCAGCAACCATGCATGTTTGAGCCCAGTATCAACCCATGTTACTGACAATTTCCAAAACATATTTTAGTTTTTGTGTGTGTATGTGTGTTTTTCCCCCCCCCCCCNCAGGTGATAAACCCACCCAGACCCGTCACACTACTGGGGTGGGGGGGCACAACTTCAATTTACATCAGAGGAAATACACATAGTGGTAGCATGAAATTTCAATCGACGCATATGCGCAAAGCAACTACAACACGTCTTCTCCTACCCAGTACACAACACTAAGAGCCACTGCACAAACACACACTTATGCATCCAGGAAAAACACAAAACAACAAAAAAAAAAAACATTAAAAAAGNCACACACACACACACACACACACACACACACACACACACACACACACACAGCGAGAGAGAGAACAAATATTTACCTTCTACGGATCTTTCTAGTAAAGCTGAGCAGAGTGTGTTCCCGTCTTTTCCGTAGTAAAAGGAGGCGACTTGAACCACTTTCTGATTTCCATATTTATCAGTATAATAACAATTAGCTAACTACAGATATGCGCATGATAAAGTCCCACACGTACAGTGTATAATCCCGCCTAACGTAACATAGTTATGTAGTTACGTAAATAGATGCCCAGTGATTACATTTATTTAATTCTTTGCCCTTTAAGTATTTTTAATATACATATATTTTGTCAAAACAGATTTATATATTATTTTTTAAATTATAAAACCATCAATGGAAAATTAATTTGAAATTAATCAGAATATCTATGGGCGGGCTGATCAATCTGATTGGGTGGGCCCCCTCAAGGCCGCGGATCTGCAGCCACCATAAAATTCAATATTTCACCTTCTAACACTTATGTATGACTATAGAAGGCACTGTCATTTTAATTTCTTATTAAAATTTTTATCCTATACTTTTATTTTTTAATTTCTCAACCGTGTTTCAAGTCTCTACAAGTTGATTTTAATAACATACTGGAATGGACTGAAGCCAATGACAGCCTGGAAGGCAGGAAAAGTCTGAAATTTACCGCTAGAATATTATATTTTGGGAAATGATTGTCAGTAATGTGTATACACATTGTATATATTGGGCTCAAACATGCACAATTGCCGGTATGATCCTTTAATTTGCTGCGCATAGTTAACAGTGATTAAGATCCTGAATGTGTTTCGACTACTGAGTGTTTAGACTTTGAGCTAAGATAAGGTAGCCATGAGTTTGATGAGAAATCAGCGGGGATAGCACAGTGTCCCCACACTAGATGGTCCTCGCTTTCTGTTACCTCGTTTCCACCAATGTGGGTGCCGTGGCTGAGCTCGACCCTTCTAAGAAGCGGCCTGCGTTTGCACTAGCTTGGGAGCTGAACGAGCGCCGTGATGATACGATTTAATGTTAAACATGTAATAACACAACATCTGATTACTCAGAGCAAATCAATTGGATGCTGCGTAACGGTCATAATCAAGCTTTTCTGACATGTCTTCGGGTTAACATGTCAGGTCAGCACGTTGTTGTATGTTCACTCCATTCTGCCGCTCAGCCATCTCAAAGCAGCACAGCTTTTTCACATAATGTGAAGAAATATGCTGTTTTCCAGACGCTGGCTTGAAGCACTTTCAAATTCAGCATTCTGCTGGCATAGCTTTGCTTGGTATATGGCCCAAATGACGACTGACTAGGAATGTATCCCAATTCTGTCATCGTTGCATATTATTTAGTTATCCTGGCATAGTAAACATCTTGCTGTTTGAATTCTATTGGTCCTAGCCCTTCCCCTTTCATATGAGACAAGCACATTCAGCATATGTTGGACAAAGACACAGAAGCATGCACATAGACACAGAACAGAAGGAGATAGAGGTACAAAGTGAGAGACAGATGTGTACACACACACACACACACACAGATTCAGATAAGCTGACCCATTAATCTGCGCACTGCGGCCAGACAATCTATTTCTATAGTAAACAGTGCTCTGATGGCTATGCACACACACACATACAGCATTTCAGTGTTGTGTACCTACATTGCAAACGTTAATCCCCTTATCTGCTCGGCTGGAAAAAAGACCAAATTACTGTACTCTATGTGTGTGTTGGTCGTTTTGATTGACCGCGGTCTGTTAAAATTAAGCAGGCGGCACTATCGCACTGCTGGTTTTACACTGCTGGTCATTCTCATCAGCACCGTTGATGAGTCTGCTTCAGGGGAACAGAGACAAAAGACGGCAGCAGACAGGAATAAGAAATCACAGATCAAAGTCTGAGTGGGAAAACAACACTGATGAGCTCATCTATCTGTGCCACTGGTTATCAAAGACTTGAATGCGACACACACGCAAAAATTGGATAATAGACTACAGGGCATTGACCAGGGAGAGACAAAATATGCATGGAAACAGGCAAAACATTGAGTAAAGGGAGAGATAAAAGGTCTCACAGATGTCTGGCGAGAAAGAGGAACAGTATGAAGATAGAAAGATGCACACTGTTACTCCAGAAGACAAGATGAAATATTAGGAATGTTTCATTCAACTGTGAAATGAGTTTCATGCAATCTTGAGTTGATGAGGTTTGAGTAAGGCTTCAGTGTGCTTCAATGGTGCTGCTCATTACAGGAGAGCAGGAGAGTAAGGTTGTAAAACTTGTAAAAGTGCAGGGCTGTATGAATGTTAACACAGAAAAAGAGCAAACAAGCTCAGAATAGTTTCTCAATACAAATAAACTTTAATAAACAACAGAAAAATAAAAGTCTGTGTGTAAATGGACTGATTTCTCAATTGAAAAAACAAAACAAAACAATGCAGCAGACACCAGAGCGCATTCATGACCCTTGATATGGAATTCAAGCTTTAAAAAAGTCTCTTCCTGCATTTGAGACTTTTTTTTTTTGACAAAATCTAAGACATCAGAACATTTGTAGGACCTGCAGCTTTGCTANTTGAGACTTTTTTTTTTTGACAAAATCTAAGACATCAGAACATTTGTAGGACCTGCAGCTTTGCTAGACAGACAGCCACTCAGGACTCTGTAGTCCATTTCCAAGCAGCTTCACTGCAGCATTGGCAGCAGGCAGCTAAACTCAGTGAGGTGTGTCTGCTTAACACAAGGTGAAATCCAGCTCCATCTGGATGGAACCAAGCACAGAAGGTTCAACTTTCCCAACTGCAAACTTCATATTCTCATCAGGGACGGGACCAGATGTCCTCAGTGGGCAACATCTCAGAAAATAGCTTTTTCTGTGGCCACGGTCATTACTCATGCGAGGGATGCTAGCGAAATTCTTACAAATATACAGGAAATTGTGATCTGTAAGGATCCAGCCATAAGTGAGGCTGTACATGTAGACATTCATGAATGGGTGAGAGGACATTTATGGCATGTGCTCACACACACACAGCTGTACTTTTATAATGAATATGCAGAGGCAGAATAGGAGATTACACTGACTGTCCATGCTAAAGCTCCTTACTGCTGCCCCCGTGAGATAAATATAGGCACAGCTTGGTAGCTCTCATTTTCTGTTTTTCTCTCTCTGATTTCAAAGTGGCGGCTCCCACAAAGAAATATTTGATGACTTTGTGTAATGGTGTCTAGAAGCTTCTGAAAAGGGCTTTTTGCAATAAACGTCTGAAGTCAAAGACTAGGCAATGATAAAATTGTGTGTGTGTGAAACGTCCACCTTGATTGAATGTTGACACTTCTGCCTTGCTGATCTTCCTTGCAATTAAAATAATTCATTAAAATGATGATGTAGTGAGTGGCTTTAGGTAATTCATCCAAATCTGGAACCACCTTTTCGACTATTATTTTTACGGATAGCAGAAATTTTGATTGAGTTTGTAGTCAGAACATTTTGAGGCATATAATTATTGTTTTTGTTTTTTTTTACTTTGCTTAAAGTAGGTAAAATGACACTGCGGGGCTCCACTAAACACCACGACTACTCGGGACCATTAAAAGGCTACTTGATGTTCACCATCTGTCAATCCCAAAATTCTATTAAAGCACATAGCTGCTTTCAATGTAATCAAATGCATTGGTAGCAAAGCAGGTGGCAGATCTGAAGTGTCAGCAGCTCTGAAAACTGCATTTCACCATCACCATAGGAATGATTTGCAAAGCCGTATTACTGTTCCATCTCCGCTTCTGCAGGCTGACTGACTATATTTGGAGACCAGCTGGCCTGCCAGACCAGCCAAACTGTATAGCGCTGATAATTTCCCATACATCTCAACAATTAAATACTGCTAACTTGCTGTATGGGATTCTAGCTTTCTTTAATTACTTCTCCTCTCAAAGTCCATTTCTGTCATCACTTGTCACCAAGACTGGGCTTCTGATCTTGGATGTTAAGCCTTGAAATAAGAGCTTTGGTGTTTGAGAGAAGTTATGCTAAAGTAGACGTCTCGTCATCACAATGTTAAAATGCTTCTGTCTGAACTCTTGTGATATTTATGTGCTATTTAGTTTATTAGTTAGCAAAATAAAAAAATTATAGTACCAGACATAAAGCAGCTATATTTATACTAAACAAATCAGCAGTAACAGTGAGGGTATAAGTGGAGTGCTTCTAATTTATGCTACTGGAAACTAGGGCTCCTCTTGAACAAATACTGTGTTGCTACACATTCAATCACCCATATATATATATATATATATATATGTAAACCTGCATACATTAGAAAAACCTTAACATATAATATGATTCAATACAGCAAAAATGTCATATATTATACCCTTCGCAGGCCAAGCTTTAAAAGAGCTAGTGAATTGGATTGCGTTTGTAATGAGAAATATATGGAAAGCCAAACGCACCAAAATTAATTATATAAAAACAATATTATGAAATAAATAACTCTATGCAAAAGTGTCAATAAATTATGAAATAATTCCACAAATCATTATTATCACGAAATCGTATTTCATAACAACACTTTTATTTCATAATGCTCCTTTTTCCAAGTCTCTCTTTTATTTCACAACACTATTTTTCCAAACGCTCTTCGTATATCACAAGAGACATTTCATGACGAGATTTCTGATGAGATTTCAGGACCAGTGGGCGTAGCCTTATGCTGATTAGTTGTTCCAGGTTCTAGTAGTCAGCGAAGGCAGACAAACTTGACTGCAAGTCAAAACTTTCTACTACAACTATTAAACTGTCACCAAATTAAGTTTTGAGATTTTTTCATGTGTGAAGGTAGCTGCTTATAATTCGAATATATGGTTGATATAATAAATAGACCACACTTGAAAAGGAAAAAAAAAAAAAAAAAAAAAAAAGATGAGGTTTTGGGGATGAAGTAAAAAGTCTTCAAAACAAAGAAGCAAGTCATAATTTCAAGATATTGCATGAATAAGGTTGAGAAATAAAGTCAGAAATTATAAGACCAAAGGTGAGAATTGCATTTATAAGCAAACCAGAGGGAGAAGTCTGTCAGCCCAAACATTAACAGAATCTACTAGGAGTCATAAAAACAGAAATACTTCACATCAAATTATCATAAATAGGTATTAGGACACAGAAACTGTGCATGCCAGAAGGAAGAAGGAAAGGAGTGAGAAAGACAGAGTGAGAGATCCATCCTATCCGTGGGCATAAAGCAGTAGAGCCTTCCAAGAAAATTTTGGAGTTGTATTAACTGAATCATATTTAAATACATTTGTCATAGCTGAGACTATTAGTATAGTGATGATGAAACACTAAATTGTAAGATTCCATGCGAGTCCAAATGCTGTAGACAAGCAGCATTTGTCAGAATCTGGACTCGACTGTTTCCACTCCTTTTTCTTGAACTGACTTTATCATAATAGTTTCCTTCAGAACATTCTGCCTTTATTAATAGTACATCTGTTTTTCCCCTAAATATTATGACTTCTTACATTTAAATCTTGGCTTTTTCCTCTTTTCAAACGTGGCCCTATTACTCAAATGTGCTTCTATTTTTGTAATCACTGAGCTTATGATTGTTTTCTGTCGTTAGATGTCCTTGTTTTGTGTTGTTGTAGATTGCTGGTGTGTTGGTTAAGGTCTGTTTCTGTGATTATATTGTCTGTGTGCATAGCTTTCCGTTTTACCCTCTCATCATGTGAGCGAGTGACTCCGTTTTCTCTCACTGTGGTAAAGCAACACATCAGTGCCGCTAAGCTGAAACTGTAATCACAGGATCAGCTGTGTTTCCATAGCATGGATCGCGACACCCGCCAGCTCACCTTTCCTGTCTTTGTCTGCCTTGTCTGAAACACTCAAAAACACAGCAAATGGTGGTGAGGGCTGCTAGCAAACCGGCATGCCTTAGCAAAGAAAGACTGATTGTGAAAAGTAGTTTGTGATATGGAATGACAGACGAGGAAGAGCTGACATCCAAATTCAGTTTGACAAGTTGTTCAAAGCATCTGGTGTTCCCAATTTGGGTGATGCTACTTTTTCAAATCACCTTATTAACTAGCAGCTCACGTCAGCGACACACTTTGAAGATTGTGTTTGAAGATTGTGTGTCAGAGCAGAAATTAAGTTAAAAAGACACGCAGTTTCAAATCTTTCAGAGTGTTTTTCTCTAAACTTTTCCTGAATCTTCATCAAAACTATGGTCCTGGGCCATGACTCACTCCCTCTCCCTCTCTCTCTGCGTGTGTCTCCCACTTTTGTAACACAAAGGGGCAGATTCACAGCACACATAGCAACAAGCCCTGGACTCTGATTGGCTGAGGGGCGTGAGTACAGTTTCAGCTGAGGGGAATCCTTACTCTGTTTTGTGACCTGAGCTGCTGTTATTCTCCCACCGCCAAAGCACAAACATGCACTTAGCAGACCCTGACCGACACCGCGTTGCCCTCTCACACTTATTATTGTCTGCCATAAACTTAAACAGAGCCATTGTTTGGGAAATGAGCAACTCACACTGTACTAGAGTCTGATCCGGATGTAAACAGGTATAAGCCACTGGAAAACTTTTCATAATCAGGTCTGACTGGTTAGCAACAGACAGAACTCAGTGCTGCTGATGTGAACAAAAAGCTATCTGGGTCAGGAGGTGATGTCATTTTATTCTTAAGCAACATGTGTATCAAGTCTACTAAAGGACTGTACCAGCAATTTCACATGTTTAAGCCCAGTAAATAGTACCTGCATACTTATTATTTACTGACAACCATTTTGCAAAACATAAAACTGTAGTTTTTCTGTTATTTTGCCAACTCCTCTAATCTTTCTAAATCAAATATTCAGGTGATAGATCCGCCTTAAAATTCTATGTTTTGCCTGCTAACACTTGTACGGATGTAGAAGGTACGGTTGTTTTTAATTTCTCGGTAAAAAAAGCCGTCTTCTTCTGGGACTTTATTCCCTGGCAGAGACAGTTTCTTCCGTGCAGCTCTGTGTTGGACCAGTTAAATTATGGAAAGTAACTCTGACAAAAAAAAAAAGAAAGACGTTTGGTTCGTGTGATGGATTACCTATCTGAAGCACATTTCAAGTCTCTACAAGTTAATTTTAATAGAATGCTGGAATGAACTGAAATCAATGACAGTCTGCAAGGTAGGAAAAACTATTTTAATATTTACTGTTCCAGAAATATATTTTGGAAAAAGGTTGGCATTAATGCAAAGTGTATCCAGGTTGTATTTATTAAGCAGCATCTATACTATATCTATTAATAAGTACCCTTTAAGCTTAGTTATCAACATGCTTCTGTCTGCTTTTTCTAGACCCCTTGGTTAATAAGTGACGATGCGGTCCACTCCTGCCCTGCTGTTCCCAAGATAACTACCTGTACATACATTGTTCTCGTTAAAAAAAAAATAAATAAAAAAATTCAGTCTGGTTCTGATGTCCACAAGTGAAACCCAAAGTGGGTTGATGGCCTGTATCCTCTTCATATTAAAAATTAACAAGTGTTTTGTTTTACTGAGCTGTTGTTCCTGAAAAGGGTCTCATTTGCTTATGTTACCTTGGCTTACATGTCAGGGTTTCCCCTAGAATGAGGTTATTCTGCACATATCTGCAAAATAATCACATATCTCTAACACTCTCTGAGTGAAACAAAACTTAGAATGGTTTCTTTTGTATCCCAGATATAGTGAAATGCTCTTTTGATTAATTGCTGAGAAAATAAACACTGTCTGACCAATCAATCACTGCTCTCTGCTGAGCTGAATCTATCTCATCTTTTGTGATCGATTTAATTACAACACGACAGTCTAAAAATCGCCTCATTTATTAAATACTACGTTTGTGTGAAATAGCACCTCTGCTCTTTACCACCGAAAGTTATGATGCATTCACACACTGACGGCAGAAAAACCGCCCTACCGCTGACGGCAGCGGAACGCAGTGCCAGACGGCAGACAACAACGGTAGATGCAGAACTGTTGCCATGGCAATTGGTGGGATGAAATAGTGAATCAATATTGGCGGGATGCAATAACGAATCAATATTGGAGGATGCAGTAGCGTTTTATAATTTTGCGCAATGGTTTACAAAAACAGGAAAGCTCTGGAAAAGAATGAACATCCGGTTCTCTATCTACCACACACCATCAACATGTGAATGCACCTTTATAGTTTTAGTTTGTTAAAGTGTTGTGATTTCTTCTCACTTTAGCGGTCTGTCGTTTGTGAGGGTCATTCACACCTTTGGCCAAGTGACCGCTTAGGTCACATGTGACAGTCGTTGGGGTCGTTCTCAGATTGTGACTCCCATGTGATCCAAGGAGTCACCTGGTCCAAGGTGTGAATGAAACTCAGAAGCTCGTTGCAGTTTTACTGCTCGCAACTGACTCAGAACTGAAGAAGCTGCTTGGATGAGTGGTGACATGTCTTCAAGACTAAACAGCAACAGATTGATCAGATGATGAAAACAACATTAACAACAGTAGCCTAGCAGGGATATACAACCATGTGCCAAGGAGTGCCAGGATTCTACATGTTATTCGTTCAACCAGACACTATATCAGCTCATTTCAGTGATTAACACACATGAAACCAAAGGAACAACTCAGTAAAATCAGCTGATGTATCTCTGGCAGTGATGAAACTCTCACACTCTTTTGCCACGTGATTACTTATCAGCGGTCTAGTTTGGCTGGGAAGCAAGTCAGCAACCACAGAAATGTTAATTCAAATCCTCTGACTAGATAGGATATTCTGGGTAAGGAATGAGATAATGTTATGCTCTTTCCAGCTTCAACAACCATAGCAACTAGCGTCCTTGAGTAAGCCACTTAACCACCTATTATTCAGGTGCTGCTACATTGCTAAAAGTAGAAGACTGTGGTTGCACTGGGCAGCTTCCAGGCGTGAATACATTCAATTGAATAAATGTCAAACTGAGTGTAGTTAAAAAAGGCGATGTGTGCTGCTTCAAAAACACTCCAACCTCTCAACGAATAAGGATGCACAAACCTCACAATAATGACTCAATACCACATGCATAAGACACTTTTTTCCTTCTTCCATAAATCATATCCTTCTTCCCCATCACCTTGTCCTCATCATCAGACCACAGAAATAGTGACACACTGTTAGTCATGTCCTCCGCAGTGCTCTTGTAGACCCAGGGCTTAGTATTTGCACACCTTGGCTTGGTCCCCTAAGCTCCAATTATTCCATGTACCGTGCAAGTGTGGCCCTTTGCAAACTCATTGTTCTACTAATGCCTGTTATGTAACTTACAGTGTGGCAAGTACAGCAGTACAGCACAAGGTGGTTAAAGAGAGATTACTAGTCCTCAATTGAACTCAAAATAATCCAGACATGTCTAAGAGGGTTTTCACATCTAGTTTGTTCTGAGCATTTGCTCCAGATGGAGCATTTCTCCCTAAAGTTTGGTTTGTTTGGACATATGTGATCAAACTGGGGTCTGCACCAAAAACATCAGGACAAGGCCACCTATCTGATTCAAACCAAACTGTGGAGCGATTAGTTTGTGGTCTGAACTTGATCTGGACTAGTCCCGTTGAACTGGAGAGGGCAGAGTGCAGTTAATACTTCACTACAACTGTGGAAAAGTTTGTTTTACGTCAGGCATTTGTCAGATATCACCTACTTAAAACATTAAACACGTGCAATGTCAAACAAACTTTACCGCAGTTAAACTTCACCTTTGATTATCCACAGCAGTTAAAATGGTACCATATCAAACTTATTTAACACGTCTTTGGATAAATATGTTGGAGGTTAGCATGTGGTTGTATGCGCTCAATACACAATTTGTTTTCCTGTTCAGCCTTCTGAATATAATGCAATATACATAAACAAGCAGTTTTCCAGATGGTGGCTTGAAGAGCTTCTGCTGTCATAGTTTTCTTGGTATATAACTCACCTGATGACTGATTAGGAAAATATCCCAGTTTTGGCATAATGAACTCTTCCTCTTTTGGTTTTGTTACTCCCACCCCCAGGCATTTCTGACCAATGAGTAGAGTGAGTGTTCTCACACAGCTTTTGTTGGTTTCAGTCTGAGTGGATTTTTTTCTGCGTGAAACCAAACCAAACCAAGCAGTTAAATGCATAATCCCTGACTTAGACCAGAGCAAATGGACTACGGGTCTGAAAACACCCTAATAAAATCTTAATCTTATCCCACAGAAGTACAAAAATAATGTTGTGCAACCCAACATGATTTAGATGCTTGCATGGATATGGTCCTCTTGGCCAAAACCGGTCCCATCTACATATTGATGGTCAGACAACGTCTGACCATCAATGTGTGTGTACCATGATGGTACCAATATGTGTGTACCATGTCAGTGGTCAACAAAATGACCACTTGTATGTACAGGACATTAGGGCAGTAGGACAAACCAACATATCTCTGTAATAAGAGCAACCCCATCCGACATGAATGCACAGGTCATTGACCTCTACTGTGCAACCATAGTCTGTAGAAAGAGCAGTCTGGATTGAGCAACCAAAGTAGTGTAGGTCCAAAGGCCATGTGAAAGTGTGTCAGCTGTGGCACAGGCAGCTTGAGGTTGCTACGAACTGGAATTAACCAGTTAGACCAAAAATGCCAAAGACCAAAGCCTGAGCATGGCTGAAAGAAAAAACTCAACACTCTCTTTGTAAACCTGACCTGAATGACTGATCTGTCTTGGTGTAGGAGGCATTTTTCCTTCATACATTTATAATATGGAGCCTTCTGTGACATTACTATACAGTGATAAAAGAAAACATTCATTTTGGCCTCTTGTCAGCACATTAACTCAGTTAAAGAGGACAGACTGAGTGTCAGCTGGCTTGTTGTGAGGATGAAGCAAAAACTGTGGAGGTGATAGTGGAATCGTCTCACTCAACATGCTGGCCATTCGATGGTCTTACAGCGATGAGATGAGACAATGGAGAAAAGAGGACAGGAAAGGCGATAGCTGTGACGTGTCTCAAATTAGGCTTGACCTTACACTGTTGTTAATAAACAATGTGCTTAACACTTCAGAACGGGCCCCTGAGGTGTTCTCCGTTCACAGAGACTGATTGCGCATGTGTGTGCATGTGTAATGATAATTCAGTTACTTTAAAAGAATAGTTAATTCTAAGAATAGATCATTATTGCTTTATCAGCTCATATTAAACTCCTGCCAATGATTAAGTATCCACTTTACTCACTGAAAACCCGAATATAAGCTTATGAAGAACAGTGGCAGGTGTTTTATTAGGACAAAGGACGTTATTCATTCAACATCATTTGGCAATTTGTCTGTTTGTCAGCAGAATATCTCAAAAACGATGGAATTTTGTAGATAGGTGGGGCTTGGGTCACAGAAGACTTGATTAGATTTTAAGGACGATCTGGATTAAGAATTTCTTTCCACTTCTTATATTACTGCAAGATAGGGTAGCTGTCAATTTTTGTTAATTTCTCCAACCTAACATCAATCTAACTGGAAGAATTCAGGCATGTGTATCCTATGATGGACTATCAACAGATACAATTTAACCAAGACCCAGATTTAGATTAGATCAACAGGATTAAAATATATGCTCACACAGGGGTCACATTTATGGTGTCGCTGTACATTAACAAATAAGGCTAGAAATATGCAATTACTGCATATGTATGCTTTAGTATTTTTAAGGCTTAGTCTTTCTTCACATTGTACAAAAGAAAAGAGATGATGAAGAAAAATACATAACATATATTGACAGATATGTTATCGGACTTTTAAATCTAGGCTAACTGGCACTGTGTCAATACTGGAAAGCCCACTTAAATCTGGCCACACAACGTGGGTTACACAGCTTTCAGGAAGTTATTTGTCAGTGAAACAGCACCCTAATGATCTGAGAGTGTGTGAATGTAATTAGCATATACCTTGCTTAATAACAGGTGCGTACTTTACACAGAGTTATGTGTCAGCAAAGCACCTTCTCCTCCTCATCCTTATGGTGGCTTTTATCTATAACAATGCCACACATAGGAACACGGGAACAGCTGAGGGGTGTGTGATGTGTGTGGCTGCTGTGTGTGAACTTGTTAAAGTTCTGGCTTACATAACAGCCTTTCCAATCAAAGACCTGTGGTGTCTGGTAACAGACCTTAAAAACCAAAGACGAATCAGCCATAGTCCATCTGGCTTTCAGTCTTTATATGAACTGGAATGCCCAGAATTGTGGAGGAAAAGTCACTACATTGAACACAGCACTTAGTTTCTCATTATTAACTGACTATGTATTTTTATATTTTAGGTCTTTAACTGCCTTGGTGACTTGCTGTTTTCTATAACCTCATGACGCCAGGAGACGTCATGGCTAGTTTTGCTCCCAGGCATTTGATATATTGCTATACATAATATTTGTGATTTCAACATAAATGCCTCACATGACACGGATTCTCAATTTTGCAGTGGTGGAAGCGTCAGTGTGGACAAGCCTTCATACGTTATTCAGTGTATGCTATGTATAAAATACACACAATGCTGCTACACCTGCAAAGGGTAAAGAAGGAGCAGGACAGCCTGAGGAGTGATGAGTGGGAAGGCAAAAATCACTCTTCACGATAAGGTTGGCTTTACAGAGCAAAAACATCCACAAATCCCTAACACCCTCAAATTTATATGCTAGCGTGATGAGCAAGTGGCTGCCTTGGTTACAAATATGGCAACCACAGTGAAATCATAAGATAGAAATACTCATAATATTCATGCAAGGCACTGACAGCTGTGTTTTTTAATTATAAGTCTTGCATCTTTACATAGACCCACTTATTCATATTAGGGATTAATATAAAAGTGAAAGGGAGGATGCAGCAAGTTGGTTCATAGGATACTGCCAAATCTAGTAAGGGGTTATTCTTGGGTTAGAATATAAAGAACACGTAATGGAAGGAGAAAAAAAAATAAAAGAGCAACTAAGAGAGTAGGATATTTTTAACTTATTGGGAGTTTCCAAATGGGAGAAAAACAAATACAGAAAGTTTGAGGAAAAAAAAAAAAAGCTATTGCTGATTTAAACCTCTGGGTTCTTTGTTTAGATAAAACATAATTTGCATATTGTTCTAACCCTGCTCAATCTGCTTTGGTTTATTCTCAAGTTTTATAGGTAAGGTGAAAAATCTAGTTACTGTACTGCAAAAAAAAAAGAAAATACTCAGGACAATTTATTAAATTTAAGACCTTAATGTTAGGGAATTTTTTTCAAGACTTTTGCATCACCCACACCTTCCATGGAGAAAAGTAAGACAATGAGAGAGAGAGAGAGAGAGAGAGAGAGAGAGAGAGAGAGAAACAAATATTTTCTGCCACCAAACAACCCCCCCCATCAGGAGAAAACCAAGAGGGCCAGATGGCTCTTCCTGTTCCTGCAGAGCTGGCTGCTGGTTGGCTATGAGAAGCCACAGGGGCGGGAGGAAGTGACGAACTCACAAGCAATGACATCACCGGCTCAGTGGCACCCTGGCAGCAGAAATTCAACCCATGCTGCTACTCCTAACTTCAGCCAGTCCAGCATTCCAAGTCTGATTATTATCTAATATTTGTGTGTCTGTGTAGCCCGTTCAGAATGCTGAGTGGCCTGTGCTAAATATACACACGTGTGCGTTTGTGTGTGACTTAAGCAACATGAAGCATTAAGCCTATGTATAATCTAGGAGTAAGTGTGCACTGATGTGAGCACAGATAAAGAGCTGGTGTGTTAAATAAGCTGCTCTAGCATTACGCAAGCGTATTACTGGACTGGGAGAACTGGGAGGACTGGGTGCTCAGTCCCATGCAGCAGCTACACTGAGCTACTTACAGTCAAATCTGTCACAACAGCATTGTTTGAGACTGATCTCTCTTGGGGGGGGGGGCNTTGGGGGGGGGGGCAGCATAGTCTCTCACAGCTGAATAGGCCCCTAAGAATGCCTACCCAGTAGTGGTATTCATTGAGAAAGGCAGCTCTCAGTCATGCCGTACAATGGGGAGTCAAATATCTATGTTCAGCACAGCTGGGTTCAGCAAATGGCTGTAGTGTTACACTGAAAGGGCCAATACGTTCAAACACTCACAATGTTTTACACCAGTAGATCAAATTAACACCAATGGAGAAACTTCTAAATGAGAAAGGAGTATTATCTCTCAAATCAAGCAAGAAGTTCAAATTACTGCACAATTTTTAATAATTGTCGATTAATTTGTCATTAAAGGACAATATCAGATATTCTGCAAGCTTGAGCCCAACATATACAACCTGCACACAAGTTACTCACAACTCTGCCCCGTTACATCACTGACATCCATTTCCCAAAACATACTACTGGAGTGGTAACATTTTTTCCTACCTTCTAGACTGCCATGATTTCAGTTCATTCCAGCACGCTATTAAAATCAACTTATAATGCACTTGAGATAAGTAATCCATCACAGTGAACACTATGTCTATTAAGTTTTTTGTCAAAGTAAACTTATTTAAATGGTGTAACACGGAGCTGCACGGAAGACAATGTACGTCTCCGCCAGGGAATATAGTCCCAAGAGAAGACAGCTTTTAGTGAGAAACTAAAAATGGCCATGCCTTCAACATTCGGACATACCTGTTAACAGGCAAAATATTAAATTTTAAGGTGTGTATATCATCTGAATATTTGATTCTGAAAGATTGAGGGATTAAACAAAATACCAGTAAAACTATTATTTCCTGTTATTAAACTGTTAAATTGCCAGCATGGTTGTTCAAGTGCCGCAAAATAAGGTTATTATGCATTTGTAATTGTTTAATTTCCATATGTGTTTGAAAATGACCATGAGTTTCATGGAGCAAAGTTGGTGAGGCACACAAAAACAGACAAACAGCCTACCAAAACCAGGATTAGCTCTGGTGTAAACTAAGAAATGTCCACAAGCCTGCAGCATAGGAATGGGACATAATAAATAAATTAATCGATCCTTTAAAAAAATACCAAAATACAGATGGGCTCCAACTGTGTGAGACAAGCACTTGCTGTGGCTGCTCCTTCTTTGGGGCAAATCACTGTTAAGGAGGAGGCAAAGACAACAGAAGACGAGACAGGTGCTATACAGGACCGCAGTGTGTGTCACTCTGGGTTATCTGGGTTTGTCTTCGGTGAGAGTGTAATCTGTGATCCGTTGGCATTTGTCTGGGACATCTCCGGGCAGCTGGAGCGCTGTAATCTGTCTAAGAGCATGAGAGAGAGGGCAGGCAGTGGTGGGGGCTGGTGGACATCCATTCAAGTCCCCTTCAAGAACCAGCAACTAATAGCTCCAAACAGGAAGTGCTTCCAAACAAACACCACCAAACACCATGACAAAGAGCAGGAGCGCAGTGCTGAGTCGTGCCAGATGACTGAGTCTCTCCAACGTGACTAGCTCTGAGGTCACCTGTGCGTTTTGTGTGTGTGAAAAGAGTGCGAGCTGAAGTTGAGGGTGAAAATGAAGAAGCACTTAGTCAGCATGCTTGGCTCTCTCATAAACAACTCTCCCTATGTCCTCATGTTACTCTCTAATGCAAAGCCTCTTTCATATTCCTGATGCTCATCGGGTCCAGAAAATGGCCTGTTTTATAGTGGTTTCTGAATCTAACTTTGCCTTTCAACCCAGAAGACAGCAATTTGTCTTTTAGGATACAAAAAAAAAACAAAAAAAAACAAAAAAACAAAAAACAGATCTTAAGGTGTTTTCACATCTACGTGGTTTGGTCCAGCTCAATTGGACAAGGGTTTGTGGTTCATTTGGTTCGATTGTGAACACAGTCACACTGCTGGCCAAAACAAATGCATCAAGTTCACACCACAAACAAACTTTATGGTTTACTTGTGATGTGAATATGATCCGTACTACTTCCAAACAATAACAGGGTGATGTACTGATCTATTGATTGGTCTAGAAGCAGAGAGGGATAGAGAGACACTGTTAGCGTTAAGTAAACGACACCTTTGATTAACTGTATGTGAACCGTATGTGAAAAGTCTTATCATATGGAGCTCAGCTGACACGTCTTCAGTTTAACATGTCGAAGATTTAGCATGTTTGTATGTGCTTAATATGCACACCATTCTCTGAAGGCAGCATGTCTTCTTCACATAATGTGAAGCAAAATGCTGCATTCCATAAAGTTATCTTGAAGCGAATGTCAGCATTCTGGTGCCATGCTTTTGCTTGGTGTATGGCCCAAATGGTGACTACAACTAGGAAAGTATCCAAATTCTTTTGCTGTTCCATGTTTTCAAAGTATCCTAGCACAGTTAACTTCTTCCTGTTTTGATTTTGTGGCTCCTGCCCCCAGACATTCCTGACCAATGAAGCAGAACATGGCATTAGTTGATATATTTTGATCTGCTTGGATTTCCTGTGTGAAACCAAATTGAACCAAGCAGTAAATTCTGCACTGTAACAATTAAGTCCCTGATTCCAAACAGAGCAAACAGACTACATGTCTGAAAACGTTCTTGGACACATTTCAGGTGAGACATTTTGTAACTAGATCCAACAGGCTGTTTCCCCTGCTGGTGTAATCAGGTTCTGAGTTTTCCGTGGCTCTTTATGAGACCAGTAAAAGCTGTCAGTTCAGCCACATGGTTCAACAGTACAGTGCTCATTAGGGCCAACAGCAAGCTGTTGCATACTCTGCCACACTCACTCCCTCACTCACTCCTACATGCACTCACACACACTATCCTGACTCATAGCTCAACTCGCAGAAAAACAAGGGGGTCAGATGACTCTTGTTAGGGCCCCTGAGCAGAACAGAACTGCTCGTCTGCTCCCTTTAGCAAGAGGAGCTATTAAAAGAGTTTGATGCTGCACAAACTTTAAAGTCTTAACGAAAGGGTCAGAAGAACTCTTAATTCTTCCTGTTTTTCAGGAGCTGCTGAGATCTCCAAAGATCCAATTCCCTGCAGTCCCCTGCCAAGTCACTAGAGATGGAGCAAGAGCCAAGTAACGGCAGTGCGTGGCCTTATTCCATCACCTCCTGAGACTTGGCTTGACTTTTCACACCCACCTGATCTGGAGGTCATGGGCTATGAGGTTTGTAACTAGAGTGTTAGCAAGACACAGCACATGCCAGGACTTGTCCATCCACCCCCACACACACACCCCTAATAGCTAGGCTGTCCTATAGGAACCTCAACCCAGCACCAGAGCAGCGAACCTGGCTGCTCTGGCCACTCCACATGACCTTGCTGTGGTTCAGCCTATTAAATACACAGCTCCTCTCACCACTGCAGTCCTTTTCTCTAAGAACAGGGAGAGCAGAGAAGGATGAGAAGGAAAGGATCTGAGCTTAAAGCCATCCACCATCTCCAGAACAGGGACAGTATGTTCCAAAAAAAACAATGGCACCAGACAATCCTACAAGAAGCTACTGCAGTAGGGCAGCCTATACTGCCACAAGATTGTGTAATTAAAACATGACAGCAAGCAGGGCAACCCGACATGATGAGAATCCATGACGGGTGAAGAACAGTCTCAGCGTATAGATGCGCCTCAAACCAGCAGTTCTCAATCATTTACCTCACACATGGCAGGCGTACAAACGCAGAGCAATGCATTTGGTTGCAAATCATTTCATCATTCCCCAGTTTGACAGTCATTGTCCTAACCCAACCCATACAACAAGACACAACAGCAGCGCCTGTTTGCTGTTCTGAGCTGACCAAGCAGCCTATGCTGAATTACTAGACTATAATTATACATTACAGCGTCAGCCAGCCCTTTACTCCAGTCAGTCAACCAGATGTCTGGGTCAGTGCTTCTATATAAAGACTTTGGACCTTACAGGCAAAGTGAGGGTTAAAAATCCTGACCCATATAGGGCACATGTTTGCTCTCTGTGTTGTGGAGTCCCATTACCAGCACCTCTGTGCTTTAGAGAAGGAGCCACTCAGGCCAGTCAGCAACCTTTCTGCAGTTTCATAACATATGCAAACACAAAGACCTGCCCTGATTGACTGCAGTTAATCTCATCATGACTGACAGAACAGTGGCCTTTCACTGCTTCCAAGTATGGTGCTATTGTGTTGTTGACAACAAATCAAGTCACCACTGACCCTGGACCGTGGATCACCAACAACCCCACACAATCAATCACCAACTGATTCACTTTTGGAGCTTATACAATAGAGGAGCTTATACAAGACACTGTTAATTTTGTCAGGGAAGAGATGGAGGTGCTGAATTAGCCTTAACAAATTAATGCAATTGTGTAATTAGCATAATCAAATTGAAATAAACAAGGGTGCTCCCTCGTCCCTGTTTTGCCTCTTGCTGCAGATACTGCCACATGTAAACAGGTTGCAGAGCATAAGGCAGGAGCCTTATTTCCACATTAGGGTGGGTGTCAGGAACATTTCGCAGCAACCATAATGCAAAACGTCAGCCAAAATAACAGCTACAGCAAAAACAACCGTATTCTGGAGGATATTTCAAGTTATACGCTGATTAAAAACGGGAGGAAAACCAGGTGAGATTTGCATCACCAGCAGCAAATGTGCGTTACACGTACATGTCCTCATTTGCTCTGCTCTGGCTTTGTTATTTCACATAATCAGTGACTAAGTTGACCAGCTGTTAAGCATTTCTCTGCCCTGATTCCTCTCTCGGGGGAGTGGGTACAGTCAGTCCACTGTGGGGAACTTGGAGATGCTGTTTGTGTAGTTG
The DNA here is from genome assembly GCA_014773175.1 of Lucifuga dentata. Lineage (NCBI taxonomy): Eukaryota > Metazoa > Chordata > Actinopteri > Ophidiiformes > Bythitidae > Lucifuga > Lucifuga dentata. The sequence continues at coordinate 119,374 of VXCM01001671.1, forward strand.
CTCGTGTATGCGTGTTTCAGTTTCCACGTACCTCTCTCCGGCTTCATGTTGTCTAGTGTCATCAGGTTGCCTTTATCGTCTCTGTCAGGGTCTTCTGGGTCTTTGTCACAGCCTCAGCAGCACTAAATCAGTGTGTGTGTGTGTGTGTGTGGACCTAAACTCTGTAAGGATTTCGCTGTGACCTAAGCAACAATATCAGCTGTGAAGCCTGAGTGCTGCTGCCAGCTGCTCCTTACCCAACAACAAAGCATTGCTTTGTTAGCATGCTACTGTACGCTTCCATCCAGTCGCACTATGCTGAGAGCGAATGTGTTAGGTAATGGGTTTGTCAGTCTGCTGGCTAAATCAATCTGGCTACTTGTAATTTTAACTAGCCAGCTGGTTACTCTTACAGCCCAACTCGAATTCCACCACCTCAACCATAGTTCCGCCGCGATGCGTTTCAGTCTCGGAGCCCGTAACGACTCTCTGCTCTGCTAACTCAGCACAACAAACACGTTAACCGTGTAACATTTGCGGTACTGTTTGCTTTAAGTGTCTTTTGGTAACGACGACCTCCCAAACACCCCAACCCCCAATGCAGGTACCCACAGCTCAGCTAAACACACCGACACCGATGATGGTCTTCGGTTTAGTAGCTACAAAGAGAAACATATTCAGCGAATCATTCTCTCGACTAAAGATTAAAACGATATCAGACGGATTTAATCCATTTTTCATCCATCGACGGCGCTCGATCCGACGCCACCTGTACTGACTTCCTTTGTGATCTTCATTAAAACTTTGGACCAACAACAAATAGGCTGACTTCGTGAACGGCGGTAACGAATGAGACGGTTTGGCGAGTCGAAACAGACTAGCGTTCCCTTTTTTTATGTCGTTGACAGGGCAGCTGGTTTGTAAAAAGTAGAACCCTAGGTGAATATTAATCTAAGTGAGGCGAAATGCAGATGAAGAGAAGAGTGAGTGGTCCTGGTCGTGATGCTTCCAGTCTGCCTCCCTCCTCTCTTCTCTCTCTGCTGCTTGTCAAAACAGATCAGTGCAGCTCCAGTCACGTGTCCCAACAACAGACACACTCGTCACTTCCCTCTTTATCAGCCTCGAATGAACCTGCAGCCATAGCAACTGCTAAATTAGAAACGGTACCAAAAGTTATGAGAAAACACCGTCGGGCAAAAATGTGTTTATTGCATTCCTTTACACTTCGGTAGCATGACAGTGAATGAGAGGGCAGAGATGGGCTACTCTCTGAAAGCTGATTGGACAGGGGGATTTGGTGCGCGTTCACGCGGGCACGTGAGGATTCGTTTTTTTCCGTCGTGAACATTTTGTTCTGTTTGCTTGGCTTGCATGAAAACGAAGATCGTGTGTGTTGGAGTGAGGATTCACGCTGTGTGCTGCTGTTTCTTGTTGTACTCAGTCCTTACTGGATGAGACGCTATGAAAGCCATTGGAAAATTCCTGGAATAGGCTCTATAACAGTTTCTCCAAATATTGACATGTTAGATTTAAATGATTGTGCATTTATGGAGCGTACCAGTCTATTATTTTGAGTAACAACATTGTAATTCCAAATTTGGTATAAATATTTTTTTTTTGTTTGTTTTTAAAGGACCATACTACCCATGTTTCATGTTTGAGCTTAATACAGTCAATTTTCATACACATAATGTTACTGACAATCATTTCCCAAAGCATACTAATGGAACGGTGAGTGAGTTAAAAATGTTTTTCCTACCTTTCAGACCGCCATTGGTTTCAGCTCATTCTGGTACGCTATTAAAATCAACTTGGTGATTCTTGAAATGTTCTTGGGATAGGTCCATCATCATGAACAACACATATATTCAAGCGTGGAGTGAATGTATGTCTCCACCGGGGAATATAGTCCCAAAAGAAGAGCTGCGTTTATGAAAAATTTTAACAACCGTGACTTCATAAGGCTGTGTAACTATTAGCAGGCAAAACATCAAGTTTTAAGGTGGGTGTATCACTTCAATATTTGATTTTGAAAGATTAAGAGATTTTGCAAAATATCAGGAAAGCTGAAATACAGTTTTATCCTTTGGGAAATGATTGACAGTAACCTTATGTGAACCTTATTGAACCTAACCGAACCTAACCTTATTGATATTAGGCTCAAACATGCAAAATGGACAGTATGGACCTTCAACCCAAAATGTCTGTATTAAAGAATATATCTTGTATTGTTACATTTTGATAGAGCAGTATTTAAGTCAGAATTGTTCCCTTTCAGTAACAGTATTAAAATTTATTTAAAATAACTGATTTTCAGTCTCTGGATGTCAGCACACAGTCCTGACATATTATCTAATTGTACTTATCAATTGAATCAATTGTACTTATCGATTAAGACTTGGGCCACATCAATTCTTTGGCAACATAATCAGAAAAAACAAGAAACTAAAACATGCCGTGTTATCCAAAAAGATCACAGACAAAAGTGCAAGAGGACGAAAAAAGAAACATCCATATAAGTTGATCAGATCAAAAATTACTTGGAAATGATCTCCACCTTAGTGTTCCAAGATATAAGGACAGTAAAAAGTGGAAAAGATGACGCACAATGATTGCCAAAGCATGGATAGGCCTGGCACATGAAGAAGAAGAAGAAGAAGAAGAAGAAGAAGAAGAAGAAGAAGAAGAAGAAACAAAGTTGTTAGCAAACATGGTGCAGCATTAACATTCCACTGGAGTCAGGTTCCTGTCCACCTGAAAAATGTTCAATATTTACTCTTCTTTTAGTTCTATGTTGTGTCCAACAACTCCTGAGTAAGAATATCCAGAGCATTTAGCTTTCTGACTGCTTAACTTTCTTCACCAGTCTTTATCTTTTTCTTTCTGCTGTTTGGTACCAGGCACAAAATTATATATCCCCCAGGGGTTATGAGCAGAAGGCCTGTGACTGCGACCCTCAAAACTGGAAGGTTGCATTTAAGGCATTATAGTATTAAAGTATGTTATACACATCTAGGTATAAACCTTGAGATGATTAGTTTCAGCAAAAAGCTGGAAATGGTTATGTTCAGATTAATGATGGCTGGAGTAAGAACAAGGTTTGTTGTGGATAAGGTTACAGCAGGAGTCTGGTCCAGACCTTATCTGCCAACAAATACAGAGGGATCAATAAGAATGTGTGCTGAGCAGATAGTGTACGGTCACTTTACACTTTAACAGTCTTTTTAATAGAAACAGTTGCCTTCTATTGCTGAGAAGTCTTAATATACATTCAGTGTTCAGGCTATTAAAAACAACACAATGAGCTAAAAGAGACTATGAGCTGGTGGAACCATAGAGTTCCATTATAATTTACTGTGAATTTCAACTTTTTCACATCACACATACTGTAGTTATTTCATTCTATGGAAAAAAAAAATCAAAGTATTGATTAACAAAGTTTTTATGTATTGGCAATATCAGTACATTTAAATAAATTACATAGAGTACATAGTACATACAAGTACACAGATTATGAGTATTGTCATACTCAAACTGTATATGCTCAAACTTTAATATTTTGACAACAATAATTTTGTGTCAGAGGGAGATCATATAAACTGTATGTTCTATGCAAATGTCATTTGCCATGCTATCATAATAACAAAAACAGAAATAACTGGCTATAAATCAAATGATGGCATGTAGATTATAAACTAATGTTGAGCCAACCAGAAAGGTCATGATTGAGACCACTATATTTGATTATATCTGATGCCATGAAGACTCAGATTGTTTGGTAAAGTGATGATATGCCATCTTAATGCCAAGCGAACTCCATCAGGTGCCAACAGTAACGTTAAGAAAGCACTTACCATGATGCAGGACAGGACTAGGTGGTTTGTTATTATCATTTAACCACTGGTCATAGCAACCTTACACTATTATTTAATTATCCAGTAGATTTATGTGTCAGTGTTGAGTAACATTATGCTAATGTTCAAAATAAACTCAGGATTTGAAGTCAGATACTTCTGGAACCAGCGGCTATGCTGATTTCTCTCTACTTTGTGCAAGCTCTGTTGTTTTGGTACAAAGAAAAAAAAGGGCAGAGAGAGAGCTCTTTCCTTCAATCTTTTCTCGGTTGAAACCCTTTGGAAGAAAGGCAAAGGCCAAAAGGAGGACACCAAAATCTGCTTCAGTCTGTTTGGTAACTGCATTTGTGCTGTATATTATTATTGTTCATTATCCTTGTATATACTGTTTGCAGAGAGGTACTGGCTTTAGGTAAAAAATGTACCTTTATTAAGGAGGTGCATTGACTACTGAAAAAGATAGCCAGGGAAAAAGTCTGTGTTGTTATTGTGAACTCATATAAGATTTCTGAGTATATTTGATATAATTCCAATGAATTTTAAAACGTCTATTAAAATTATTGACTTGTCCTTTGCTCTAACTTTGGGTAGCTCAAGAGATGGCCGACTCAGAAGTCCAGAGCAAATCCATGAGATGATTAGGGGTGTTTTTCTGGCAAAAGAGCAAAGTTTTGTTTCCATGTGGAGCTCCATCAAGGAGTCGGTGGAGAAACAGCACAACAGGGGTACTATTAGAGTTGGCTTGTGGGTGCCAGTGATTATAGATATTTACTGTGTCAGAGCTGATATTGAGCTGTTGTCTGGGGCCAACATTCCTAGGGATCGTTGCAGCAAAACTAACAGCAAAACAACAAATCTGGTTAAAGAGAAAATCTATCCTAAAACACAGTTCAGTTGTTATTTCTGTAGTGTTGTAAATGCTATAGTAATAAAACAATACTAATAAATAATTACTATCCGCATACATTGCCAACCATTTTCCAAAATATAAAACCACATTTTAGTTTTCGTGTTATTTTGCTAAACCCCCTAATCTTTCAAAATTAATTGTTCAGGTGATACATCCATTTTAAGATGAACTCTTTTGGCTGCTAACACTAATACACAATAGTAGAAGGCATGGTCATTTTTATTTCTCGGCAAAAGCTGTTTTTTCCTAGGACTATATTTCCTGGCAAAGACATACATTTTCTTCCATGTAGCTCTGCGCTGGATCAATTATCTAACTTCAGCAAAAAAAATACTAACTGCATGTGGTTCACTGTGATGGATAGGACAAACAATTTGAGAATTTACAGCTCCAGAAGTATGTTATGGAAAATAGTTGGTAGTAATGTAATGTGTAAGCAGATTGTATTTATTAGAGTCAAACATGCAAAATCACCAGTATGGTTCTTTAAGCCAAATAGGGGAGACATGCCTGCAGACATCTATGTCTGAGACACCATTGTAATTGACTTTTAATTTGAATTTTAAAAGTAACATGCAAACAAGACAGGTAACACTTTCTGGTTTTGGGAATGTTCTGGGAAGATTTTCTGAAGGTTACAGGACAATTCCCTGAGGGTTACAAGTAATTGTTCACAGAAGGTTTCCCTGGAACATATTTTTGAAATGGATCTAGAATGTTCCCTTTTGCTTCAAGTTAGGTTTAGAAAGAATGTTCCTGTCCTTTTATCTTTTATCACAAAGGAGCTTTCTAGAACCGGGAACCATCCACAGAGGTAAAGGATTTATAACATGATGAAATTAGAACCTTTGAAAACATTCCTTGAGGGTAATTACACAGCCACGAGGGAAGGTTCTATAAAAGTTATAATAAATGTTACCAAATTAGAACCTATAGGGAACCTTACTGGAATGTTTTCTATTTACAGGAAAAGTAGAATTGCTTTACAAAGCTCAGCCGCTTTAAACCACGTCCTATTTGTCTGTTGCATTTTCATGCTGCAACTAGATCATTACAATCACAGATGAATCTGAAACAAAGTATCTGTGGTGTTCTTACAATAAAAGTAAGTGACAGTTGTGGTTTGAATGGGTTTCATTTGTATGTAAAGTTTGGACTGTGGTTGCTCCTGACGCTGCTGCAGAGAAAACGAATAATGCAAGAACTCCTGCAGACGTGTTGAGGAGACTTTGTGATTCAAACATGGAAGCTCAGCAACAATCTGAAACTCATTGTTATACAATAACCCAACTCAAACCTCTGTAAGCCCACACAATCAATGGTCATAGTCTCTGAAACTGTCACTTGATGCTATTGTCAGTTCAAATACTGATGTTTTGATTATCAGTATACAGAGACAGTTGTGTCTATTTATATGTATTGATGTTATTGATTAAAGTATTCAGGACAGTGCTGTGCAAATTCTGTGTTTTGTGTGGATTTCCCACTGCAACACAATGCAGTGCTTATGTTGGAGAAAATCTGTGTTACAGCCTCATCTAGTGGCAGGATACAATTAATACAAAAAATGCATGCGTGTATTCAGGTACTCTTTACATCAGCAGTTGCCCATTTTTATCTTTGAGTAACACAGCACTGCATGTTTTTATCTCTCTCTGCTCTAGTCACACTCGAATATCTGAATCAGGTATGTTCACTTGATCAAGAGATACTGTGATTTAGGTAATCGTGTGGGTAGAACAGAGAGAGATGGAAAACGTGCAGTGTTGTGGCATGTGAGAAATGTGGCTTTACATCATCTAATCTAATCTAACTCTGTAATGGACTATCGTGGAATCTGTGCAACATCTCGTTATGTGTAAATTCCCTTTTTATAACAGTTTCAAATAGGAAAATATCATCCTTAGGAATAGATAGATAGATAGATAGATAGATAGATAGATAGATAGATAGATAGATAGATAGATAGATAGAACATACAGTACATTTCATTTCATTTATTTATTTAGTTTTACAGGGACCATCTAAATTAATTAACATCACGCATAACCATGGTGTAAATGTATCGGATTTAACCAAAAAAAAAAAAAAAAAAAAAGGCTAATTTTCATCCGCAGTCCCTGGGCAGGTGGATGTTACAGATTAGTAGTCATAAAAATAAACATAAACATATACATATCGAATATAACAAGTACACAATGTTAAAAAAAAAGAAATATGTACAGAATGTTACAAGGTGTCATTTAGTGTTGTGCTAGTTAATATTATATACAAAATACATGCATACATACATATATACATACATACATGCATACATACATACATACAAACACACATACATGCATACATACATACACATACATACACATACGCACACATACATACATACATACATACACACACACACACACATACATACATATACACACACACACACATACATACATACATACATACATACATACATACATACATACATATATACATACATACATACATATATGCATATATACATACATACATACATACACACATACACACACACATACATACATACATACATACACACACACACACACACACACACACACACACACACACACACACACATATACACATACATAGAAAAAGGCATATGGGAAGGGCAGAGCAGATGAAGAGCTACAGCACTACAGACAGAGAGACAAATGTGGTACAAATAAGAGAGCACCTGGGGTGAGACAGTGCGGACATGTTGCCAGGTGTGGGGACTCCCCTGGGTTTCTGTCCTGACTCCTCATTCAAGGCAAGTACCTGCATAATTAGACAAAGGAACGGTCTTAATCTATCTCTGCAGTTCCTTTATTCAGTTCACACACACACACACAATATCTCATATTTTCTTTCTTCAGGCAAGATTCTCAGAATAGCTATCTTCACACATACTATACACAAACTCAGATATCTCATATAGGTGATTCTGGGTTTACTGCATCTTAGATTTGCTAAAGGCAAATCTTTCTAGTGCAAAACATGTTAGCAAGCGAAACTACAGTAAATTAAAGCAACCCTGACGTTCTTGCTGGCTGGCTGCTTGCACTAGCATTGATTCAAAACCTGGAGAAAACATCAATATACACATTAATTTCTCCCTATTTTTGCAATTTGCACCAAGGGCAGGCTTTAATTCTGCTTACATCATATTATATGCTATTACTATTATATATCCTATTATACTACTGATACAGTAGGTGGATTTGTAGGGTTAACACCACAGAGGAAATTCTACCCGTCTGCCTACTGAATAATTCAGCTTTTATTGCTGTGTTGCTGTGTTCTAGTGATAAAATTGCTGATGGGTTGAAGCACGGCTGGCTCAGCTTAGCTTGGTTCATTTGTGATTCTGTGTGAATCAAAGGGAAGATGTGGTAGAATCACCCAACAGGATTATGACCACATGCTATTAAATATTATGAACTCATTAATTTGTAATGATTGTTATTTTTGACCTGGCTTTTGCTCCTCCTTGGAAATCCATGAAATTCCAGCACATTAGTTGTTCTCAAAAATCTTTACAAAATAGCTGCAGGTTTGAATTACTGACTGATGAGCTTCAACAAAATATTTCCAAGGTTTAGGTAGTATTTAGGAAAGAATGCTTTTAATGTGAATACACTGATTCAAGATTTTTCAGTAACATGAGGGCATATATTTTTAGGATGGGACAAGTCAGACCCCTCACCCTACATTTTTGCAGCATGAAATACTATACCATTCTGAAGCTAGTTGACATATGGCTTCCCATCCAAGAAAGGCTCATAATCCTTTCTGTGGCCAAGTAGTTTATGAGGTATTGCAGTAAATGTCTTGTCCTCTACTTCCTTATTTGATTTGAGGTTTTACTGATTCAATTTCTCTGTCTGAGCCAGAAAACAGTACATACAAAATAATGTTAATAATAACAAGAGCCAGGATTCAGAAGCTGGAAATACCAACATTTTATTTTCTACTTTTTGTGACTACAGAAATGTTGAAACATTTGAACACTGAAAAAAGCTGGATGACATCATCACTTGCTTCTCAATTTTCTTTCTTTTTTCCATTTGCTTAGCAATCACAACAGATGATATTGCACGGCACTGAGAAAGCAGTAGCAAAGCCTTGGAAATAGCAATGACAAATCAACTCATGAGACATGAAATTATACATTTGAGAGCAACACCAAAAGTATTCCCTCACTGTCACACATGCACGCACACACACATACTGTATGCACACACACCCATGCACGCACGTGCACACACTGAAAACTGAAGAAACATTGTGAGTTAAAAGAAACAGATCAAGGTTGACAAGAGCACGAGGCTGACCACAGCAATGAGATTTCATTTTGAAATGCAAGTGCAAGATGAAGAACTACCATTATGTTTTCCTAAATGTCTATGACAACAAATATGCTTGTTTATCAAAACCCTCCAAGCATCTTTGTATATGAATAGCTGGAGGACACCCCTCTACGAGTGAAAATTAAGTTCCCCAGCGTAAAAGATCCAGATGATTGTCTTCGGCGCCGCAGTATTGTAATGAGATTTGTAGGCAAGCTACCCATCATATGGGAACTCCTTATGGACAATGTTAAAAAACAAAAAATGCGAAAATGGGGGAAATTAGGACCACACTGCACACACACTCCATTCCTGTTTTAATCCAGGCCTAAAGAACATTTATGTATAAGCACCAGCAACTAGAAAAATGTCAGTAACAGAAAAGGTTCTCCAATTATGACACAGTAACTGCAACATGTAATCTGTCATGGACATTCTGGTGATGACCTTCAGTCCTTGGAACATACTGTGCTGTCTGAGCATGACGGAGTGGAAGCAGTGAGACCTGCGAGCCCTCTGACACCCAGAGGGAGTCACATTCACTGCTGTGATATGCCACAAACCAGCCAGGAGTATGACAATATGCAGTACTTACGGATTCAAAGGACAAATACAGAAAGGTACAGACACACAGTACACAGACATGCATGTGAGCACTCAAACACACACACTCTCACACTAAAAAAAAAAAAAAAAAAAAGCACTCTCAAGGTGTCTGTGCCCATACACACTCACACATTGATTCCTTGGTAAGGTTCTTTGCAGTTTTATTAGACTTTGCTCATAGTCATTACACGAGTACGTACCAAAAGAACAGATACTAGATGGAGCAAGGCAGCAGTGCCGCGGCAATAAAAACAGACCCAGCTCCGTGGCACAGCCCCTGGCAGACCGGCTGCCCAACCTACACTCCACCTCACTCTGTGCATGAGACAGCAAAGTGAACAGGACTTGCAGCCCTCGTTTCAGAAACTTCAGATTGTACATTGAACAGGAGATTCCCCACATGGCAGAGTAAGCTTGTCTACATAGCCCTACGCCTTCTACATTCTATACCCGTGCGAATGGCAAATCAAAACTCAACAAGTCTACCTCACAAATGCCAGTGCTTTTCAACATTATACATATTTTTTTTTTCCTATTTTTGGTTTGTTTTAAAAATCTTTGGATGTGCAGTAATACCCATAAAATAACTGTTTTTTAAAAAGTCAAAAGAATAGAAAAAACACACGTACACACTGCTTTTTGCCAGCATTTTAACAAAGTAACTCCTTTATAACTTTGTCTGCGTTGGCAAATCAACTGTCTGGGTTTCTGGCAGTGTTTAAAACACATACTGAAGTGCCGGCTAGGATTTAGCTGAAGAAGAATACAAACTACTCTTTTGGTATATCTAAGTATGGGAAATAAGGCTGTAACATAAAACTTCTTTTTTGTTTGTTTTTTCCAAAAACCTACTATATACAAATCTAGAGTTTCTACAAATGCATAAATTAAAGCAGTGGTTAACCAATACAAAAATGCAATTAAATTAAAATCACAACACAGAAGTAGAGAAAAGGGAAAATATGAACACAATATCACAGCAGTTGGTTTTACCCTGTAAAAGCAATAGTCTACCATTATAATATTGGCATAACCCAATGTCTGATAAAAAATACGCTTCTCCCTCCATCGCTTAAGTTTCATACATCAACCCTGAAACTTGTCCTCCATGACTTGAAACAGAACACTTCTGCCAAAAAAAAAAAAAACAAAAAAACTTCAAACAACTTCAAAATAGATCATACAGCTTTTTGAAGTAACAATAACAATTACAACACAAGTGGAGTTCTGCCTTACTCACAGATAGACTTCTCAATGCAGAACTCAAAGGAATTATTACTATGAGGTATTCAGAGACATTGGTAAAGACATGCACGGCCAGAGTGCTGGACCCTCCTACACACAGCAGACAGAGAAGGAGGACTGGGAAAGAGGGATAGAGGATTTTAGGGTAAAAAGGGAAGGGAAGAGGAGAAACAAAGACCTTTGGTTTTATCTGTAGAAGTGGACAACAGAAATTCCTTTGGTATGTCTTCATTGCATGGTTGCTCTGGCAAAAGCACCACGGTGTGATAAAGAAAAAACTTTTCTTTGTTTTCTTCAGTAGTGGCCCTTCCACAGGCTGAGGTATTCACAGAGTCAAAGGTGAGAGGTCAACGGCGGTTTAACACTTTGGTTCAAGCAAGGCACTCGTCCTGGGAATTTTAGAAAGATTGCAACACGTCTGCTTCTACTTTCAGGAACATGTCTGCTTATAGTTGAGTCAATGATTCTGCCCGTGGCGATGTCAACTTGTCTGTCAATTGTCATGAAAAGATGTCTGACCTAACTGTTGGATCGATATTTTTAACCTATAGAAACACACTGAGAGGCAGAGCCAAGCAGAGATAGCACAGCAAAGAAGGGCACTGTAGCAGTGTACGCCATCAAATCTACATGGATGAGCCAAATAGAAATATCAATCTTATATTTTTGTATAATGACATCATAATATATTTTTTCCTGTCTGCCAAAAGTATGTAATTTGTTTGGAATTAATAGCATTGGATTATTAAAGGCTGATCTCATTGCTAGGGAGTGAGCTGTACCCTGCAGGCACCTGGATGGCCGGTTGTGTGTATCTATGGCTAGATCAGCATATCTCCCTATAGCTACATCAGCATGACTATCTATGGAGCTGTAATCAGAGCACAGATGAAGCAAGAGCAGGCATAGCAGGGGTGCATGGGTTGAGTGCAGGTGGGAGGGGAGAAAGGATAGGGGAAGGAAGAAGAGACGGGGGGAAGGGGAGACATACATCATCTATTAACACCACTCATAGAGGCCGTGCAATGAGAAAAAATCTTTGGTTATCTTTGGTATCATCAAAGTGATAGAAATCACGTATGGAACTTGAGTGAGGTAGCATCTTTGGTTCACACTATAAAACATCAGCAGGTCTTAACACATTTTTGTTTCTTGTCATCTTTTTGGTTTTCTTTCAGATATGAAGAAGCAACTCTATCTCGCTTTTCCTTCAGCAGTTGTTCTGATGAATGTAGAGCTGCTAACCCTGGCCATGAGGAGGATGATGGCAAAGGGCCAGTGATATATCTAATGCTACACTGCCCTGAGCCAGCCCTGTGTAGTGCTTTCCTCCCAGTGCTGAAATGCATAGCTCACCAGGACAATGGAGGCAAGATGGGAGCTTAGGACTGGTAACAGGGTGGAGTGCTTTGATTTCCAGGTGAAGAGCTGACATTGCCCCATAAGTACCTGAAAGTGATTTGATCGTTTGAGATCATCTCCTCCACCCAGCTTCTTTGATGAGGAGATAAAATCAATGTGTAAAGTACACAACAAGATACAGAATGTTTGTTATTGAAGTGTTGCCAGAGTTCTTCTTTAAAAAAAAAAAAAAAANTAAAAAAAAAAAAAAAACCCAGATGCTCTTTGCCTCCCTCACAGTGTCAGGCTAGACCATACGGACAGCATGAGAGCTAGCATCTAGCGTTTTCACAATTGCAGGGAAAAAACACCTGCTAGTGAATGGATTTGTCTTTGGTTACCAGCTTGTGGCATTTCAATGCATAAACAAGAATTAAACCTGTAAGCATCAGCAGGTACATTAGTGAAATAGACTTACTGCACTTTAAGCAAACGATAGATCTACAGCACTTTATCTTCACAAGGAGCATTTACAAGGTAACATTCACTAGACTGATTGTGAAGATATAACTGGAGTTTGATCCAAGAAGGCATCCATAAGGCAAATATCAATGATACTAATTATATTTCATTTCTATTTGCAGAGAACACAGATGACCCAAAATATTGTTTCCACCATGAGCAGTAATATCCTAAACTAACAGTCTGTCATAGGAGGTAAAGGAATAAATGAGGTGAAATACTCTTAGGATTATCAGCTACAAAATATACTTTATCTTTGGTCAAATTACTTTATAAGCTTTTTTAAAGTAGTTTTATCTCAAAACTGTGTGACAGGCTTTAGGTTGTAGAAGGCTTTGTTGTTGTTGTTTTTCATTATTAAATGCTTCAGCATGTTGGAAGAAAGCACTACCATGTGGGTTGAGGTTAGGGTTTTGGTTTAGTTTAGGGATGGGGTTTAGTTTTGGGTTAGCAGTCTATGCAGGACATTTCCTGCCTGTCTGGAATGCTTGATAGAAAAACAGACAGCTGACAGACAGATATGAAGACAGTCCACCATTCCGAAAGGCTGCACAACAATCCAGTTGCTCCTGTAGGATTTCTCTTGAAAGATGATTGGCCAATCCCACCGGAGCTCCATATTCTGGCTGTTCTCAGGGGTGTGGACAGCTGCAGCTCAGACTGCCAATAGGCTGATTAAACCTCCATTTAGGGACCCGTTATTAAAACCAACCAATCAGATTAAAGATAAGGATGGTAAACAATAGATTGATACTGGGCAGGGAGGTTGGGGGTGTAGTAAAGCTGTGAGACCACTGACAGTGAGTGTGTGTGTGAAGGGGGGTAAAACTATAGTCTTTTTGCAGTATGTTACACATAAATGTGTTGCTGAAACAAACATTTCAAAGCAGGTCAACGAAGAAGTCTTTGGTTTGTTTTTTCATCTTTGGATACTATAAATATCAATATAGTACAGGTTTAAGGGCAAAACGTTGCTTCAAGGTCTTTTTAAGTTTCTCTTTGTTTATCTTAAGTTTTAAAGCTTTTCCACCGAGGTTGAGTCAGTCCATGAGTTGGTCAAACCAGTCTGTCTTCAGGCTTTGGTGCAGGTGTTGGGGCCAGAGTTGACTGAGTGACCGGAGCCATCGTCCACCCACTTATCGAGGCTACGGCGGCGTGCGTTCATAAAGAAGTTGCTGACTGTGGCCAGCTCGAGACCTAACTGCTGGGCGATGGTGATCTGCAACTCTTTGGATGGACGTTTGTTCTCCTTGAAGATGGCGTGGAGTGTACGCCGCTGCACATCTGTGAACACCAGCCGGGGCTTTTTGGTCGCATTCCCCCGATCGCTTCTCCCGTGGTCCTGCTCCTTTCGCTTACATGCTGTGGGAGGGAGGGGGGANGAGAGAGAGAGAGAGAGAGAGAGAGAGAGAGAGAGAGAGAGAGAGAAACAGTTTGTGAATCAGGAAAGAAGATGCAGTACATCAAAACAAACATAAACATTCCTATTGAAAACTTGCATGACTATACAGCTTCCAGCCCAAGTGAGATACACAGATATGATCATTTAAAGCCAATACCAATACTTCCTCATGTTTTAAAAACTGATGCTGATATGTTTTTCAAAGTGAATGAATAAAAAAAAAGCACCCGTAAAACAAACTAGTCTTTTTGGACATTCCTATATTAAGACAATTACTGAAAGTGATTTAAATTTAATGTTAATTTGACAGTTTGAGTGACAGTTGTTTTGTCTGACTAGTTCCTCTTTTCTAGGTTAGCTAAACTTTTCTATTTAGAAAAAAAAAAAAAACCTGCTGCAGTGTTTGGCTGAAATAAAAATCTGAATACTCAGGTTTACACTGCTGGATTAATTTGTGTTAAATGGTTAATCAATTTGGTGTCAACACATCAACAGATTTACAACACTGTGTATCCAGGAAGTGGACACACTTCTGAAAAGAAATGTCACTGTAATAATAGTGATTTTTGATGTTAGAAGTAACATAGTATACAGTCATCACAACAGTCTGTGCTGCAGATATAGACTCATTTTTGTTAGGACACCATAGACCCCATTTGAAGGCTCCGTGGAGCCCACTGTGGGCAGCGCTGAGCATGCAGAACGGCTGTATTATAACAGTGGGAGCTGTCCATGGTGCTGAAAGCAAAGACACGCTACAATAATCGACAGCTGGCAACAACAAATGATCTAATAGTGGAATCCGAATCTGACTGACAGGAATCTAATCATCCTTCGCTAATCTCGTTATTATTATTATTATGACTTTTTTTTGTTTGTTTTAAATTTTTTTTACAAGCCCAAATTTACCCCTCCCAAAGCTTCTGGAGGGACCAAGCACCAGGAGGGGGCAGGCGTGGGCTGCTGGAGCAAGGGCTAATATGGATTCACCGGAGATATTAATAAACTGCATATTCCAACCACTAAGCATTTCTTAAACCAGCACTGATTGATTTTGTTAAATTTGCAGGGGGATAAAACGTAAAACCATAATATTTTATACAAACGACCAACCAGAAAAAACAATGTTAACCGCATAATGACAACGGCACGTGGAAACATTTCCCTAATGCAAACCGATTCATGTGAGGGGAAATGGCTGCACCGATGAAAATTAATGTAATATTTCCACATTCCACATTGCAAGCCTATTCTACTATTATACTATTCATCAATTAGTATACATGTCAGCTACATGTCAGTAAGTAGCACTTACTGACATGTAGCTTCTATAATATTTCTGTTTACAGTTTAATTGTGGGATATGTAATGCTCTCTCTAAAACATATGATGTAATACTTACTATTATCAATAAGATTAATTGGGGAGATCAAAATAATCGTGATTATTAATGATCCACCCCTGGAACCTCTTTTCAAAGCCTCCCTTCGAGGTGTGCTAAAGTACAGTGCATTGGCCCATCCACATGACCATAAAGGGTGTATAATAGTGTGTGAGCAGCTCGGTGTCTCCAGTGCTGGTAAATATTAACAGAGTGCCAGAGCTCCTCATCTAAGAGCGGCTATAAATCAGCAGGACTGAAGGCCGTGCAGACAGCAGGAGCCCTGCAGAGCAGCCCGGCCCGGCGCAGGAGGCCAGCACAGAGAGGCTGTTTTCCCAGGACCAGAAGAAATAACAAGGACCCCGTTATCAGGCTAATCGTACACACACACACACACACACACACACACAGTCACGCGCGCGCGCACACAGGGCCTATTGACACGCTGTGACGATAGCCCCGCGTTTCATAAGAGAACAAACAGACCTACGTGCTGTAAATATTCAGCTTGAAAATAAAATCAACCATCATTACTGTCCCAATCATGTCTGCATCATACCTGGCGTGGGTAAATATTCACTTATAATTGCTGAAACACAATAAAAGACGTATGTTTGTTTCTGAATAACTTAATTTACTAAATATAAAGGGCATTCATGTCTAAATTAATTTATTATCTTGTGGACCAAACAGCAATCTGTCTAATTCCAAAAATAAACTATTCTATTCTATTCTATTCTATTCTATTCTATTCTATTCTATTCGTCAATATTTTTCAAATTCACAAAGTCTAGGTAATTGAATACGTGGGAAAAAGAAAAAAAGGCGCGAGATTAATTTCAGTAGCCTAAAATCAATAAGTATATCACATCTACTTCAGCACACGATCACATATCCAGTTCACCCAGGAACGAACGGATCAATACACCGGCGCTATGACGATTTTCTCTAAATTAATTTCATTTTAGCTGTAATTATTCTCCTCCCCAATCTAATATTTGGCAAAATCAAACAAAACTCGTTCACTTTTAAATTTTTTATTTTTTGTTCAATGGAACTAATTATGAGCATTTATTGAACGCAAGTGAAAAAATGCCGGAGAAATTTGGCTGCTAAATTTAAAAGGTCAATAATCTGGCCTGGTGTCGCAACGAATTTTGTTCAAAATAAAGAAAACAGAATACAAAAGATTCCCAAGTTATTTACATCTTTGCAAAAGTCAGTCATAAAATCAACCTGTCACACACACACACACACACACACACACACAGTAGCAGATGGGAAAACTGAAAAATAATCAATTGTGAACGTGCACGCGCAAGTGCATGCACATACACATACGTGGACTTTCCACAACACCACCGCAGCCTCACTTTTCAAAAAGCCGAAAAGCTGATCTGTAGGTCTGATTAGAAAGCTGATTAGGCCGAAACGTTGCTAAAAAAAAACAACAACAAAAAAGAAACAAAACAAAACAAAAAAAAACAGAACAAAAAAAAAAAAAAAAAAANAAAAAAAAAAAAAAAAAAAGAAAGAAAAAGGAAAGAAAAAAGAGATCAAAATTGTATTGAACGTTTGTCAATGCGCACGTAGATCGGGCCTCGTCGGGTGCCCTAACTGACTCCTACATACCTCAGGGACAAATTATACAGCGGCACGTCAGTTAATTAAGAACTTCAGTCAGGGTCAGAAGTTTATGATAAAATATCTATTCTATTCTATTCTATTTTATTCTATTCTATTCTATTCTATTCTATTCTATTCTCTTCTATTGTTTTGTTTTGTCAGTTCAACCAAAGTGAGAGACACGAACAAATTCACTTGTTAAATAATAAATGAGTTCAGCATTACTTGAAATTTAAATTTAGTCCCAAACACAAGCAAACAGGCATTCTCTCTCTCTCTCTCTCTCTCTCTCTCTCTCTCTCTCNACACACACACACACACACACACACACACAATAGCTGATCAGTTGCATTTACACCAAAATAAACACATTCCTAACGATTTCTGGGCAAAGGATCAGCTTACGCACACAGTCCAGCGGTCGATACTTTGAGGTAAAATGACATGAGCACTTGTTTCACAAAATCCCCAAATCAGTGTAGAGACAAGAGGCAGGGCGCCTATTAATAACAAGAAACACATCAGCTTGGTGAACTTCAGAAACTTCAGATATACATTTATCACATAATGATAAAGGTGTTCATCCAACAGGCCTATCCCCTAGGCAAAAAAAAAAAAAAAAAAANAAAAAAAAAAATCAGAAGCCATATCTGAAGAATCCAGGGTCATCGGTTCACCAAGCCCTCTGGCATGGCTTACTCTAGGCATCTAATATCATTGCTATCGAGACTTTAATCCCTTTTTATAGCAATTTAATTTCTGGGAACAAGCGCACTTACTGATGACTGAAAAGATATTTGAGTGAGTGTGGTGAATTTTACAGGCAGGTCAACAAAACTATCAGCTTAGAGGGAAAAGTGTCCTGAATGCTACCCAGATGTGGTTTGATATGGATTACAGTTACATTGCTGGGACTTTTTAACTGTTAGAATGATGAATAGGGTATATCTGACAAAGCCCATATCTTGCTCAATTCAGCGGACGCCCCATTTCTCTGCAGCCTGTTTTTCGAAGCCATGTGTCCCTGTGTGCAGAATTAACGCCCCGGCCTGTTTTTTTTTTTTTTTTTTTTTTTTTTTTTCTTCTCAGAAACACACACAGAAGATGAAAGCAAAAAAAATAAAGGGGCTTTACCGAGGCTTCGCTCACCTGCGAGCCTGAGCGCACTCATGCGTTGGAACTCAGGCTCCTGCAGCCATTTCCACATGCGGCGGAAGGTCTCTCTGCCGGACTTGAGTTTGGACCAGGGTTTGGGGTTTCTCAGCAGGTCGGACAGTGTCCCCTGGGACCTGCACAGGACCCGCTGGGCAAAGATGGCCTGAGGGATGCTGTAGCGTTTCAGCTCCGTGGTGATCCTCTGCGCCACCTCCTTAGTGTTCACCTCCTCCATCTGTCCCCCAGAAACACCACCCCCTCCTCCGCCGCCCCCATGCTGCCCGGGCCCAGAGGCCTGCTCCCGGCTGTTCCCAAGCCCCTGGCCGTGCCCTTGCGCTCCAAGGTGGGCGTGTGGGTGGTGATGGAGACCGTTGATCTGGACCATGCCCGCCGATGAGCTCAGGTGCTGCTCCGTGTGTCTGCCCAACATGGCCGGGTGATGAGCCTCAAAACCGCTGGGGGTGAGCATCTTCTCCCCAGGCATGGCGGCACCGGGATGAGCGTAGGGTGGAATGCCGGCCTGTGAGGTGTGTATGCTGGCCAGACCGGAACCAGACAACGGGGAAAGGCTTTGGACCATGCATGGATCTTTGTGATGATATGCGGGATACAGACTGTTCATAGGCGCCAGACTCCGGTCCTCTCGCATCAACGTGAAGCTGCCGCTAACATTTCCGGGAATCCTCTGGTGGGGANACTCCGGTCCTCTCGCATCAACGTGAAGCTGCCGCTAACATTTCCGGGAATCCTCTGGTGGGGATGTGGGTGAGGATGATGATGATGATGGTGGTGGTGATGATGAGGAGGGAACTTGTCGGACACGGTGGAGATAGGTGGTAAGGGCTGCAGGGGGGTTAGGGTGGTGTAAGTGCTGCTTGCACTCATACTTGGGGGGGCTTCACACATGCTGATGGCTGGATGCAGGTGTCCATGGTGTCCGGGATGATAGTCTCCGCTGTCCAGCAGGGTCGCCATGCCCATAGCGCGGTGGCTCAGACCCCGGGGGCTCGGACGGGAATGCGGACTGTGGCCACTCAGCAGCTCTCCGTGACCGGCCACGGACTCATGGCTCACTCCGTGCAGGTCGCCAATATTTTCCATCGACAGCTGTGCATTCATGATCCGGGCAGCGCTGTGGACAAACCATCTATCTGACCTACCGCAGTTAACTGATGTCCAGAAGTCCTCACGTCCAGTAAAGTTCAAATTTCTTTTGTTGCTTTTTGCCTTCTTTCAGCAGCCTCCTTTCCTATTGCCTATTCTTTGTTCTTATTGTTGTTGTTTTTTTCCCCACTACCTCCGATATTGTGTTGCAGAATCGAAACTCACTCCCTTTCCGAATCCTTTTTTGATGATATTTTTGGGGTTTATTTTCTGATTCTTTTTATGATTCAAGCCCCCCCACCGCCAACCAGCTGTCCTTGCGCTCCGGTCGGGTGCCGCGCCATCTCTCTAGCTGTGTGTCCCCTGCCCCTGTTCCACCGCAGCACAGATCACTTTGTACACATGCGCAATGGAGACACCCAGCTCTCTCTCTCTCTCTCTCTCTCTCTCTCTCTCTCTCTCTCTCTCTCTCTNGAAATCACACACATACACCCCCCATTGCTCTGACGTCAGATGCCTTATTAAGGAAGGGAGGTATCAAACCACCTGCTAAAGGCTATTCTCCCCAGTAACCTATATTCAGAAGCCGATACACCACTGAAATACAGAAAATGTAAATAGAAACAGATCTCTATTAATAGAAACCGATCTTCATATCGACCTGCGAAAAGAGATTGGTTCCAGTGTATAATGCTTACTGCTTACTTGTTATTTAGAAAATATCAAATTCATTAAGGTAATGATCAGGCTTTATCTTCGGTCCTCCTTAAATTATCATACGCAATTGAAGTAAACTTCCGGGTTCATTTAGAGTTGATTTTTAACTAGTGAGGTCTTCGATCCAAAACCTCAAAAGTCCCTTAGAAAATACAGTTAATTCCCATCAAGAAAGCACAAAAAAAAAAAAAGATCCTCAAATTTGTTTAGATTATATTACAATCATGCAGAGGTGCCAATAAGTTATATTCTAATATTTTGAGCTCATGACATGGACCAATTTTTTTTTCATTATTAGACTACCTCAGCTGCACCACCCCACCCCCATAAAAATATGTGGCGGTTTAACCAAACGAAGAAGACTGTAGTACCTTCTCTTTTGATAGAAAAAGATGAGCAGATGTGTCTATTGTTCAACCATTAGGCTTAACGAACCAAGCCCAGCAGTGTGTGTGTGTGCGCGTGCGTGCGAGTACGTGTCCACACGCTTGTCCTATTTGGATTTGGAGTGCTTTTAATCCTAGTGTATGATAATAAACATAAGCATTAATCTACATTAAACACAAACACATTATTTTATGTGATCAGAGAGCAAATTTTATTTTCATTGATGCAGAATTACAAAAATTATACCAGCAACACACTCTTCATATACAAAAACATTGATCAGAGAGCAAATTTTATTTTCATTGATGCAGAATACCAGAAATTATACCAGCAATACACTCTTCATACACAAAAATATATTTACAGCATCTTTAGAATGTTTGTCAGGAAAATGCTCTGACACGCTGACACGTAACACGACTGGTGTCCCTGCGTGATTGTAGCGCATTATGCTGCATGAGTGTCAAAGTCCCAAACCCACCGCCTGAAAACCTGCAGTGGCCCCTGCTACGTCAGGGGCCGTTTAGGCTGATAGAGGCTGATAGAGCGGTCGCTCAGGCGTCCTCAGTCGGCCGAAGTGACAGCTTTCAGCGGTCAGTGTCCTGCTGGACCCCCTGCTGAATGAGGGACATGTCAAAGGTGACGCTTGAAGACTCCCAAAGCCAACATCTGCGGGGGGACAGATTAACCTTTCAGATTTTTCCCTGTCCTGGACCTGCTAGGGCCCTGCATCTGTCAGGGCCCCCACAATGGACCCACCGCTCGGTTGAACGAGTTAAATAAAAGAAAAGAAAAAAACGAAAAAGTTAAACTGTCTCTGATGTGAAGTCAATGTCAGCGGCGTGTGTGTGACGTGTGTCGAGACAAAAGGACACTAATTCTAAGTGTGGCTGTCCAACCGTGCGCACAATAGACTTGGCAGTGGAAGCCGACAAATAGGACTGACAACAGGCGAGAAATACACTATGAACATAATTACATATTAATTTTCAAATAGCTTTATCAATTATGAAAAGCCTCATATTGTTAGAAATTCTTTTGGAAATACAGGTAACTCTAATTTGACTATCGGAGATTTTCTCTTACAATATGATTATTTTAATATAGGAAATAAAAATGTTACGTGTTTGTGGTGTTGAAAAATGTCTTCTTTTTAAAATTTTTGCTCCAGACTCACACAGAAACAAACGAGATGCAGCAGGACAGGAATATAAAGGCCAAGGTTTGGCCTTACATGGCAGCAAACCTCATCTACACATTCTCATGCGGATCGATAGGCTCCTGCCATGTCTGCACGACTTGTGATGTGTGTTTATGTGTGTTGGCTCTCTATGGCCATTGTGTCGAAATCGGCCTGCCCGGTGACATTTGCTTTGCAGAGAATATAAGGGACACGGTTTTCTAAGCACTTTTGAGTTTCAATTCAATTAGTTAAAAGGAAACAGAGACCAACAAGTAGTGCTGACCTCCCATCATATATGATCAGATTTGTTGTGCAGAGGTGTTTGTTATATATATGGATGAATATTTCCCCTGCCAATCAATGGGAAATAAACTACTAAATAAAAAATAAAAATATAGTAAAATATGTATGCCAGAGCAAAATGAAAGCAGATGGTTTGGTTTGTGAGCAGACTGCTGTGTCAATTATTAACATACTGATTATTAATCAGTGGGATCATTCCAGTGAAGCAGGAGCATATCCGAGCTGAAACAATATGAAGCCTTGCAGAGAGGAGCACGGATCAATATTTCGGCAGCTCCACACAGTGACACAGCTTTCAAGCTTTATACATGCTCAAAATGACAATTACAGCTCGTTTTGGAGCCTCTGCTAAAAGGGCATCTGATGAAATAAAACTTAGAAATGAGGCAACTTAATTTTGGCCTTTATAGCCAATTATGGCGAATGCATCCATATGATATAGGTCGAATACGTGGAGAAAACAAAATTAGCCTTTTGAACATGCATCATGTTGCATTTGCTTTATCTTTTTAGAACCCATAAACTAATTTACTGGTTCAGCTTTTAAATGCCATAAATATGAAGGTTCCATGTCGATTTGATTGATAAGATTTATCTTAAAATCCCCAAACAAATTGGAATATTTAGAGGGAAATACAGGTATATTGAACATTAAAATATTTCAGCAGATATGAAATTATTCCATATGTTGATAATGTGCGTTGCAGTGTCGGTGGCTGGCCTTTGCAGCATATTTGAAGGATAGGCCTTTAAAACACACCACACCGCGCCAATCAA
This sequence comes from Lucifuga dentata, assembly GCA_014773175.1. NCBI lineage: Eukaryota > Metazoa > Chordata > Actinopteri > Ophidiiformes > Bythitidae > Lucifuga > Lucifuga dentata. Next base: position 142,230 of record VXCM01001671.1, read on the forward strand.
TACTGAATAAAATTATCATTCCATGAGGAGCTTGGCCTAAGGCCTTTGAATCGTTAGAATAAACAAACCTAAAAACTATATGCATTTCATATATATTTAGCCCGTGGCTTATTAGTTGTAGGCCTACATATATGCAACAAATTCCTGTTTAAATTTAAAGAACCTGGTTATTTAAATTAGCAGCCCACTCTGAGAGGAAAATTTAGAAGTCTACATATTATTAGCAATAGTAACATCTATTCAGGTGACTATGTTTTAACGGGTTTTACTTTATTGAAAGAATAAAAATACAAATAAAAAAGAAGTAACCATGAAGAAAGATGAATAAATTATTTCCACCCATGTCAGCCAGGTAGCAGGCCATAACCAACATAATTAAGATGAAATTATCTTAATTGCTAAGTGCCAAAAATAAATCCCCTCATTTTAAAGCCGTTTTCAGTTAAATAAATCCCATAACAGCACCTAAGACGACTGAGCCTAAGTTTTGTACAGGCAACATCATGAGTGAATAACAGAAAGAAATAAAAACATGAATAAAATTAAAGATTCTTATAATTTATTGAGGAATTTCCTTTTTTGTTTTTTTCCCCTCCTAATTAATAAAAATGCCATCATGGATGAGCAGCTGCCGTACCTGCTGCCTTGCTCAGGGGTAAATCAACTGCCTCTTCCCTTGTCTTATTCCGCGTCACTTGCTCTGATTCGTGCACTCATGTGAAATTAATAAGGCATCACTTTACATTAAGGTGTCCATATGCCGCCCAATTACTCCCTGTAACTTTGGCGAGACTCCAATTATGACAACAAAACTGTGTTAACGATAGCCAAACCAGGCTTTAATTACTCCAAACTTCAGTTGATGCACTTCAAATTGTGACAAATGACTTCTTATTTCGGTCATGAAAAAAAAGAGATAGAAAATGCAAAGCTTTGACTTCATTTCCATAGAAATTTTTAAAAAATTTCATGCATTTTAATATATTTCTTGTTTTTGTTCTTGCCTTTTTAGTTTTTTCAGTCTTAAATTTTGATAGCAAAATTATATTTCCTCGTCTTGGATTTATTCTCACCATGTCTGTTTTATATATGTAAAATATTTGGGATCATTTAAATTTACAGTAAGCATAATTAACATGTATGAGCAATCACTGCCACATCCACATGGCCTGAAACTCTATTAGTCTAATATAAAGTACAACAATACAGAACTTTTCTATATAAATTTCTATATACAAATTCAAGGCAGTGCTCTCCCCTCAGATTTAACAAGTAGGGGGCCCTAATAATTACGAATGCATTGATTTCTCTCCCTGCAGATACATTTTAACCGATGTTTCCAGTTCATCCCAATAAGAAGGTTTCCAGTCAAACACTCGAATTCGTATTTTGTGCCTCATCATTTTGAAAAACAAATTACAGGCACAGAAGAGACAATATTAAGATTTTTAAAAGAGCACATTTTTACCATTTATGCAACAATTCCCTGAAAGGCGCGTGTGTGAGTGTGTGTACGGGTCAGTAAAGTAATCTGCATTATAAAATAGTAAAATTAATCCTGAAATAAAGGGAGTATATTCATAAACAATACATCAAATAATTGTTATTTATAATATATTTGTCACTCCCAGTGCTGATACAGCATTATAATTACTGCATTATATTTGAATGAAGTTGAATAAAATACTCTGAAAGCCTGATCTTATTACAGGGTGAATGTGCCGCAGTTGCTGCTTGTTTGTGCGCAGATCCATCAGGATGCGCACTAACAGGCTGAGTGTGCGTCAGCCTTGGACTTGGTGCTCTCATGTCCATTTCTCTTCTCAACAGGGTGCCGGTGCAAAATGTCTGCATTTTCCTTTGACACACACACGTACACACACGCACACACCCACACACATACACAGGCGCACGACAACACACTCACTGTACAGTCCCTGCCTGACTTTACCGCAGGATCTTGTTCCATCATGCATCTTTAACAACCTCTCAGCTCAATCCCTCACACCAGCGCGCAAAACCACAGACCTTGAACATCAGTTTACATAAACTCTTTAACTCGTAGTTGCACAAACCGGAGGATGCGCTCACATCCGCGCGTCTCATCCGTGTTTTTCCCCCGTCCCACCCTCTCCCTTGTCCGCCTCCTCCGACTCCTCCGGCTTCCAGGTTTCTCCAGAGCTGCCAGAGTCCTAAATCCTGAGCAAGGTAAACATCCTCAGCCCCTGCATGCATCTCCGTTTCAGGCTCAAATTATCCGTCCTGCAGAAAGCCTTTCTTTTCGTCCTCCGGTGCCGTGCTTCTCTCCGTGCTTTTCTCGATGCAAGCGCATTTGAATAGCTGGCCGGTGTTGTTATGGATCCGTGCGCACTGAAAGGGAATCAGTATGCAAATTGTTTCAGTATCAATCGAAAGGTTCGATCCGCGGAGCGTCAGCCCCTTTGGCACGACAGGCTCTTTTGCTGCATAAATGTTTATAATGATCCCATATATTAACACATATAGAGGGAAATGCGTGAAAATAACTCCACCATTGTAAAGATATATCTATAATGATGCTTTATAGCATAAATAAAAACAGCTATGCAAAGTCACAAATAGGGATGCAGTGCAGCCACTTAGGACAGTTTATGCACCTTATTATTTATGGAACAGACCCCATATGGACCAGATTTTACAGACTGACATAAATCTTTATAGCATGTAATCATAAGGTTTATTATAGCCCTTAAGTAGTATTAAACTGACCTAAGTGAAATGAGTAAATAAAAGTTTCAGTGATTTAATTTTCATTTAAAATTGTGATTCTCTTGATCAGAGGTCATTTCCCATCTTTGCATCATGGCTTAGACTGGATACTTGATATTCTTTATTTTAACTTCTTATCACAAAACATGAGAATTTACTTATGCACTTACAGTAAGAAGACACATAGGTAAAAATAACTTTGGAGAGAGAAAAAGAAGATGGATACAAGAGATGAGGTGAAAATTCTGACAGCAGTAGCAGTGGGAGTAGTGCAGGGGAGGAAAAGGAGTAACTGAAAGTGGAGTGCACAGGTGAGGACAGGAGCAGATCTGAGAGTTTTAGGCAATCAAGCGAAAGACAGGGAAGATGAGAGGAAGGGGAATAAGGTGGAAGGAAGGGGCAGGGAGAAGGAGAGTGTGGTCAGAAGGAGATAAAACATAGAGTCCGTTATCCATCTGTCCCAGGGTTAGAGTTTGACCAGCGGAGGGGGGTCGGGGTTAAGGGTTAGTGACCCCTCGGCCTGAGGGCTGTGTGGTCAGAGCTCTTGCAGATACATGGGATTAAAAGGTAAATAAAAAAGGTGGATGATTTTCCGATCTCCTTCTTTTTCCACGGACCACATATAGGTTTTCAAACTGCATTTTGTTTTCCTAAACAAAAAGAAAAAACTGTTATCTAAACAACGTAAGAAAAAGTTAAGATGCTGCTCATTTGCTCCATATGCAATATGCAACTAATAAAGCTTTGCTCAATCAAAAGCCTTTTCAGCAGCCTTTTATATACAATTTATTTATTTTTTTTTTTCACATATACTGGATGAATCATATATAACTAATGTGCCCAATATTGATATGGGCATAATATGTTTATTATGAAATAGGTCAAAAATCCACCAATAACACAATGATATAAAACATATTAGCTTCTATGTTTTCTACAACCTTTAATTGTTGTGATTTGTGATATTATTTATTCAAGCTTTTCTGCTTAAATTGCGACAGTTGAATTTGAAATGTACTTATCTGTACTAATCAACTATTTGTCTTCTTCTGTTTATCTTCTTCTACCCAGTTGCGTAAGTTAAACTATGAAGTTAAACACTCTCTTGACTGTTCGCAGAACTTCAGGGCATAGGATGGGTTCATTCTTGCGTGCAATTTGGAGCTATTTTGAAATGTCTGTTCAAGTTCACGTCACTACAACACAACATTTCTATGCAGCTTAATCCCAAAATAAAGACATTTGGTTCTTGTGTTCCACAAAAGAGAAGCATTTGACATTCTTCTTCAAACTTTAATAAATGTTTCGCCAGCAAAGTCCCTCTTGTTCAGTTAAGACCATCTCAGCCACTTACACTAGGAAGTGCCATATTTAATAACCAGCTTTTGTCTGTTGAAAGTAATGTGTGTGCGCAGTGCACAATGTGTGCAGATTTAACAAGGCGCTCAGCGGTTAGGTCAAGGATTTCTGTCCTTTACTTGTGCCTGAAAATCTATATCTAGGAAAGGGGAAGGATTATATATTTTATGTCAACAAAGGACTGTTCTTTCCTTTGTGTGTGTTGTATTGTTACATGTGGCTTACCATGTGCACAAGAGATTTGTGCATGTGTGTGAACATGCGTGTGTGTATGTTTTGTGAGTCACAGTACATACATTGATGAGGTGTGTGTGTGTGTGTCTAGAAGCTTTAATATACACAGGTGAAGCTGTTCTCACATACTGAGACTACACTCATATTATACCTGAAAGTTTACGTCAGTTTTAGTCAACATGTTCATTACATTTTCTAAAGGTGATTATATTCAGACAGCACTTTTGGGGAACTTTTGAGAAACAATTCTGTCAAAAACACTACAATCCAGCCAAACTCGAGCAGAAAGCTTTGGTTTAAAAAACAACAATCAAAGAACAAAGCTGAGGTAAGTCAACCTTTGGATGGTAGTGGAATTACTATTTTTTTTCTTGTTTGTACAGTTTTAATATAGCTAACTTGAATTTTCAGCAAAAAAGAGGCCAGGACTAACAAAACTACAATAATGACTCCAAATTTAGCCACTGGCATCTTTACCGAGGCTTATTTGTATGGCAAATTTTGACACAAATTTTAATAAATTTGCTTCTCCTGGGACTATATTCACTATCCGTGCAGCTTCATGCTGGATCAATTAAATAAAGTTTAACAAAAAAAAAAAAAAAAAAAANAAAAAAAAAAAAAAAAAAAATGTAACAGTCATGTTGTTCACTGTGATGGATTACTTATCTTTAGCTTGTTTCAAGTCTACAAATTTTATAGCATACTGAAAAGAACTATAAATATTAACAAATATTATATATTACTGCTTTTGTCATTTAGATAAATCATTAAAATAAAAAGAAATAAAGTAAATTAATCCCAGTTCAGATGTATTTTAAATATGTGTGTGTGCTAAGACAACATTTACTTTAGCGGCTGTCAGTTCAGGTAATTATGTGTACGTGCATGTTTTTTTTTTATCTTGCATTAATCACGGTCAGTTATGTACAACACATGAATGCTATATATACAGATGTGTGTGTGTGTGTGTGTGTGTGTGTGTGTGTGTGTGTTTGGAGGGTTGGCGTTGGGGGTGCGGGGGTGGGCAGGTGGAGGGATTAGTAGGGAAAGTGGCTGGGGTATGGACAATAATAGCTGCATCTGAAAGAGGATTACACTGGGTCCCCTGTCATCATGTACCTGCCATTATGGGATTATTGATGCCACCTCCACCTTCTCCATCCAACTCTGTGACACAAGACGAAGCCTTCAAAATACCAAACCAGCTCACAACCTCTGTTTAGATTAGCAGGAAGTGTGTGGAGCTTTTTTGAAGGGGTGTGGGTTTTTTTTTAGGGGTCTGGATCCCACTGGGATAACCCACTTCATGGTACTGTGTTTACCAAACGGCATGTCAGGTGACCTGTTACACAACTAAAAGGACATTGATGTGTGCGTGAGACACGGACACATTTTATAAAGGGAAAATGAATGGAGCTATGATTGCCTCCCATGACACACACATACACACACACCCTTTCTGAAACATTGAATACTGATTTGGCACAGTCTTTTGTGATATCTATTGTTCATTAGTCATTGTTATCCTGCTTTGATGTAGCTGTAATGGGCTTTAGATGTGTAGACTGGCTCCATAAAGACCCCTGTTTAGTAACGACCACAGTTTAAATGCTCTTAATGTGCTGCCAAGGTGTGGGGAGGGACTGCGAGCTGTAAATCACAGAGAAAAGGGGGTGGAGGGAGGTTGGAGGTGAAGACAGGAGCAATTAGAGAGGAGAAGAGAGGACAAGAGAGGAGAGGAGAGGAGAAGAGAGGAGAGGAGAGGAGGAGAAGGGGGGAACACACACACACACACACACTCCTCCCCTCATTTCCTGCTCAGATTAGTTTGACAATTGACAATGAGCAGAACCCTCCCTCTTGTTAAGGTGCTCCTGGGTCGTGTGCATGCTTACACTGAGTTTAGCATTGCGCTTGGTGACAGGAGATTAAACTGACGTACCTGTGCGTGTGTGTGTGTATCTGTGTGTCTGTGTGTGAGATCTGCCCTGTTCCCGGTGGGGACAGGGTAAACAGTCAGAGGCAGCCATCAGCCGCTCCATTGTATTCATCTGATCACTAATCTTCAATGGTTAAATCATTATCCATCCACCACCTTAGCAAAAGGCCAGACAAACACTACTGGGCTGTCACCAAGCAGAACGAGCCCATAAAATGTTACTCACACACACACACACACACACACACACACACACACACACACACACACACACACACACACACAGAAAGCCACATACGTATGTACTCATGAGTCTATAAGAATTAGAATTAGAATGGGTCTCACAGAACACGCACACATACACATGCATGCACAGACATGCTTGTACGTGCATGCAGACATGATACGCGCACACACAGACACACATGCGCACACACACACACAAAGAGCAAGAGTTGTTGCCATCTCCAGGTCTGAGGGGCCTCCATCACTCCCAGGATACTTGGGCAAATCTAATTGCAGGTAAATGTACAGTGCTGCTCTCATGGCTCCTGTGTGGAGAAGATGGGAGGAGAAGCCCAGCGACATGGTTAGTATTGGTCGGGATGACTGATCGGCCCTGCCCTAACTACATTAGACTGTGGAGAAGTGGCTAGCTGCCTCCCCCTCCCCCCCCGACACAGCTCCTCCACTCCTTCCAGCCCATCCACTCCTTCAGAGATGGCAGAGGTGGGTCTACCAGGCTATGGGGGGCTATGGTGTGTGTGTGTGTGTGTGTGTGTGTGTGTGTGTGTGTGTGTGGGGTTCTAGGCATGACCCATCCCTGCTGTGGATCCCTATGTATCAACCTCCACTAGAGAAGCCCACGGTTGATTGGAGCGTATTAGCAGTCTGTGGGCTGGAGGAAGTCCAGGCCAATGAGGACTCTGCCATCTCAGATCTGATCAGAGGTTGTTAGCAGTAAAGAGCCACTGTGGATGAGCGGAGGAGAGACATCATTTACAGGGTCAGAGCCTGGCCGCATGGAGCTAGCTGGGCATACACACAGAGAAAACTCACACAAGGCTACACACACAGTGGACAGTAAAGGGCGGCTCATTACTCAGGGAGAGCTCAGGTTTCCAGCATAGACCTCTCCATTAGACCCCCAGTTAGGAGAAATGAATGGCTGTAGCTGCTCTGCGCTCATAAACCATCTAACCATCCACAGCAGGAGAAAATGAGATAGAAGTAAAAGGAGGGAGGGGACGTTAGTGTTGCAGCATGTGTGTGTGTGTATGTGTGTGTACGCACAAGCTGAGGGGTCCTAGGGGTCTTTGAGATGGAAATGTCCAGCTGGCTGGCCGTCTGCTGCCTGACCCCTGAGCTCAAGGTCAAAAGCCAGGGCCCCAAACCAACCGGCCACTGACCATACACACACACACACACACACACACACACACTGCACACAAGGTCCCCCGTATACCTTGCATGTTTGTATGTGTGTGTTTATGTGTGTGTGTGTGTGAGAAAGAGACAGAGTGCACTCTGCCATGTGTGTGTAATTGATCATTTAATCTGGCTGACATCATAATCCCAGACGCGTGTTTAACTAATTGGCTGACCAGGAGAGGAGCAAAGGGGCTGAGTAATTATCTCATCTGGATACATTAATAACGAAGCACCTCTCACCGCTCCATCGGCTCCATCAGACCTGGATCAATCAGAGTCCGGCGCCATGGGTTTGTACGTGCGAGTGTGCCTTTGTATTTACTTTTAGCGTTAGCATGCACATTTTCATCGTCGTAGCTGCATCCACACGTTGCACCTCGAAGCAGAATGTCGGCCATCACGCAGTCCAACCTGCTGCTGGATGGAGCTAAAATGGAGACCTGTGCATGTAGCAGGATTACGTTAGGGTATTGGTTTGTAGAAATGTCAAAACATTCCAAAAAAATTAACCGCAAATCACCAATTTCAGAGAGGAAAGAATCAATGACTGCAACAGAGTGATGAAAATATGAGAAGGATAAGTGGTGCACATCGAGAAATGAACATGTTGTTTTGTTTCCATCTCAAGTGCACATTCAAAGCCGATAGCTCAAAAGATGGAAATACATACAAATAGCAATCAGGTTAAATGGCAGCTAAAACAAAGAGCAGCAGACCTAGGCATATCTCGCTGTGTGTGTGTGTGTGTGTGTGTGCGCATCAGGGTCTTAGGAAAATTATTGCTATTGATTTAAAGCAGAGGAACGTGGAAATGTTACCAGATGGGACACTTAACTGTGAGTGGCTTCAGAAGAGACGAGTCATCCTCAAAAAGCCACAGCAGAGATGCATCAAAACACCAAACGCTGCCCATCTTACCCTCATCCAGCATCAAAATCTATTTATAGACTGTATGTTCACAGAGTAACAAGGTATATGTATAAAGATATACAGGTGAGTGTGTGTTTTCTGAATTTTTGTGTGCAATAGTGTTTACCAGAATGCACAGTATGATTCCAGATGAGAATTAAAATTCATTTTAGTTTTGGTTTAGGTATTTGGAAATTCTCTTCAAGGGACATTATCGCAAGACAAAATATAAGGCTCCACAACTTAATTTGATAAAGTAAGTAAAGCAAATTTGAAATCAAGTTTAGCTTATAGAATCTTTTTTCAGCATAGTACATGCAAATACCTTGTATTTAAAGCAGTACCAATTTCATATTTATGAATGAATGCAAAGGCCTTTGAAAATCACTCTCAGAATTTTTAGAATGTCTGCAAAACACCTCAGAAATGACACCATTAAAGGACAATACTGGTGATTTTTGCATGTTATAGCCCAACAAATGATACCCAGAACATAAAACTGTGTTTTAGTTTTCCTGTTATTTTACCAAATCCCCTAATCTTTCATAATCAATTGTTCAGGTGACATACCCTCTTTGAAATTCAATGTTTCGCCTGCTAACATAGGCATGGTTGTTTTTAATTTCTTGGTAAAAGCATCTTCTCCTGGAACTACATAAATTTTCTCCCATGCAGATCCATGTTGGATCTGTTAAATTAAGTAACTTCAACAAAAAATAAGAACAACTGGTTTGCTGTGATGTGTCAAGTCTCTACAAGTTGATTTTAATAGTGCGCTGGAATGAACTGAAACCAATGGCGGTGTGGAAGGTAGAAAAACAATTTTAAAATGTACTGCTCTAGTAGCGCGTTATGGAAAATGGTTGGTAGTAATGTAATGTGTGTTCAGGTAGCACTTATTGGACTCATACATGCAAAATCACAAGTATGCTCCTTTAAAGTGTAGTACTGTACTGACATGTGGGAGAAGACTTGTTAAAGGACCATACCGGTGATCGTGCATGTTTGAGCCTAATATATTCAATTTTACACATATTATATTACTGAAAATCATTTTCCAAAGCATACTACTAAAAAAAATTGTTTCTACTTTCCAGACTGCCATTGGTTTCAGTTCATTCTGGTACGCTATTAAAATCAACTTGTTGATACTTGAAACATTCTTGGGATAGGTAATCCATCATCATGAACAAGACGTGTATTCAGGATTTTGTAGAAGTTATGTTAATTTTAGCATTTAAAAGCAATAAAAAGCGTGGAGTGAATGTATGTCTCCACCAGGGAATATAGTCCCAAAAGAAGACCCGTGTTTATCGTCAATTTTAAACGACCGTGACTTCATAATTTTGCATAAATATTAGCAGGCAAAACATAAATTTTTAAGGTGGGTGTATTGCTTGAATATTTGATTTTGACAGATTAAAACAGTTTTATCCTTTGGGAAATGATTGTCAGTAACCTTACGTGTATGAAAATTAGGCTCAAACATGCAGTATGGTCCTTTAAGACTTCATGCTGTACAATGACATATATTCACTATTTTCAGCTTCACAGTAATATGCAGTAGTTACTTAGTCGTTCCTTTTCTTCCTGGCATTAGCAATTATTAACTCTGTTCTCCAGCATTACAACAGTCATGAAACTGTAAAAAAAGAAAAAAAAAAGAAAAAAAAAGAAAAGAAAACACAGCAACNACAGTCATGAAACTGTAAAAAAAGAAAAAAAAAAGAAAAAAAAAGAAAAGAAAACACAGCAACACGGCTGGAGCACGGCAGACATGTAATCTTTGCAATATTTGAAGCTGGGAATGTGAGCAAGGCACTTGCTGAAGCATCCACATCATTTCTACTCCTGAGAGTTCCATGTAAATTAGTTTTGAAATTTATGTTTGAAAGCTAAACAACCTAATGCCTTGATCAAACGTCAACCTGATAGCAGGGGAACTTTCTAAGCAATGAGCTTCCAGTTCTGCCTCTGAAACCTCTGCAGGGAGTTTTCACTCTTTTTACATGCCTGTTGGAGAGCTTTCACCAGAAGCAAATTTTCCAGAAATTATGACATGTTTGGTGAAGTGTGAAAGCTGCTTTTGAATTCAGGCACAACCCAGACAAGCCACTTCAGGTCTAATCTTCAAACAGTAGATTGAGGTTCACTTCCAGTGAGCTCTGGTGCATTTCCCTGGAGTCCACCAAATAAAACTCTCTCCACTCTGAAAGTTAAATAACATGATACAGTAACTCTATCCAAAACATACGTGCATGAAATGTACCAATCATATCATAAAAACACACTTTAATAGGTCTGACCACTAACCTGCACTTTGTCAATAGGCAGGACTGGTCTCTAAGTCTACTGGCTATGTTAGCTATGTTAGCCTGATGCACAATCAGCATTTGCACTTGTGTATACATATATGTATAAATATATCTTTTATCTTTAATTCAGTAGTAGTAATTGTGTTGCACTATTTCACTATGCTGTTTACTGTGTTTCTTTACTTTTTTAATACTTTGTAATCACCACACTTGAGGTACTGGATGATCAAATGTCCCTTGGGATGAATAAGCTTTTCTTTCTTTCTTTCTTTCTTTCTTTCTTTCTTTCTTTCTTTCTTTCTTTCTTTCTTTCTTTCTTTCTACCATCCTACCTACCTACCCATCCGTATCTATCTATCTATCTATCTATCTATCTATCTATCTATCTATCTATCTATCTATCTATCTATCTTTCTTTATGGTGCCATCATTTTAAGGAACTTTCACATAACAGAATGACACACACACACACACACACACACACACACACACACACACACACACACACACACACACGTCTGGGTTTCACTGGGTTTTGTCTGTTATTAGGATCAAAGCATTTAAAGTCCACTGTTTACAAAAACACTGAGTTTCATGGACATGACGTATGTTGTACAGGGTTGCCATGGAGGCGTGTTGTGTAATCGATCCACCATTTGGAGGGAAAATAAACCCACGGTAATGACCCCTCCACCCCCCCAAACACACGAAGAAATGAACCTGAGTNGGGAAAATAAACCCACGGTAATGACCCCTCCACCCCCCCAAACACACGAAGAAATGAACCTGAGTCTGGACTGGAGTGTGTGAACCAAGTCTGAAAGTGCCCTTTAGCACAGACTGTCTCTCTGACTGTCCATCCTCAGTGACCGCTCTCCGTCTGTGCTGCGTCAGGTTAGGAGGCTTCAGAAAAGCTGTTCAGATTACACCAACAGCTCAATACAGACAAACTCAGCTGTGCAGTAGATACAGTTTTACACACACACACACACACACGTATGAGCACACACCAAGTATCGCAAAATACATAAACACACAAGCCTGGATGCAGACATTGAATTCATTCCATTTAAGTGTCTGTACCAACGCACTTAAAATGAATACACACATCTTGAAACATACTGCACATAAATGCATGACACACACACACACACACACACACACACACACACACAAACAAAGCCTGGCAGTCTGGTGTTCCTCAAGTTAATTTGACACAGAATCGATTTGATCCCTCGTCATCTCAATAATGATAGAAAAGATGCTAAATGCAATAGAATCTCTGAAATCTAATATTTTGGGGTCAAATCGTTTAATGAAGAGCAATCTGACTCTGAACATTCACTGTTCCTATTCCACGCTATCTATTAGGACGTTGTTCCAGATGCCTTTGTTGGATTCTATCTTCATGATTGTCTCAAGGAGTCAAAACCAATTGTCCTCGATACTGAAACATCTTTATATTCAACAATTTTTTAAATTTATCTGAATTAGCTCTTATTTAAGGAAACATGCAAAGTATCTGAAGACAGATCATTTAAGTGATATTTAAGAGAAAGATTGTGTGATTCTTCAGGCGATGTCATATTTAATATGCAGCAGAAGAAGTTTGTTCTCTTTATGCATGCTACATTAGCCTAAATCTGGGAGCTTCTTTTGATAACTCTGATAAATTGGCCTCCTATGTGGAAAAACATAGTGCATGAAGTAATCCTGACACTTATTCTTATAGAGTCTGATAATAATAGCAGTACTTGTGTGTCTGAGCTGCAGCTTAGTGAAAAGGGACCTTTGAGTTGTTTATTTTCACAATCACATGCAGCAATCATACCTTAACCTTATACATGAGTGCAGTGCCTTTTGTGTGTGTGTGTATTTCTGTAAGTGTGTGTGTGTGTGTGTGTGTGATTACCCATGCTGTTATCAGCAGCAAGCCGCTATTCACTGCAGCTGAAATGAAAGGTTTTCCTCTGTCACAAAGCAGTTTCTTTGTTTCCATGGTGCTATGATTCTGTCAAAATCCCAGAGAAAACAGAGGGGGGAGAAAAAATCAATGTCCCCCATCACCAACAGCAGCCTCAGCCTAGCAGGCTGCCGCCATGCAAGTACACACGCCGACGCATGCACACACACACAGTGGGAGACAGAAAAAAAAAAAAAAAAANAAAAAAAAAAAAAAAAGTTTCTGTGTTGATTTAAACGTGTTTTTATTTTATTTTTCACTGAGGAAAGCAGACAGCAGTGTATTGTATGGAAGGGATATTGTTGATAAAACAGCAGGACGTGAAAATGCTTGGAAAGAATGAAACTGAGAGGTTACAATGGAGGATTATTTTTTTTAAAATCTTTTTAACTCTCAGAACACTATCACAATATTTGCAGTAACTGGAGAGAGTGAGAGGAGCAGGAGTGTAATTTACTCTCTCACTCTCACATCTCCCAGCAAGCCTTTGTCATTTACAACAGTAACTGTCAGAGGCTGTGTCAGATGGACTAAAACCAGGTCAGCCAGAATACTCAGAAAGAAATGGAGTCCAGATTTTAAAAAATCCCTCACAGAACAGTTGGTTTGAGGAATTAAAGCTGGACGCTTAGCCCTACATAGCAGATACAGAATTCATATATGACAGAAGAATTGGCAGTTCTTCAGATTTCTCCTTTTAACAGCAGAGAGACACTTTTAAAGACAAACTGCTACAACACAACAACTACTAAATTCAAATACTATCAAAAAGTCATTTTGATTTTGTCAAAATATTATTTCAAAATTAAATATTCAGCATGTTAAAACATACTACCTGCTGAAAACACCCAAATGCACATAAATGTTCTGGTGCAGCTGCTCTGGTGTCCAGGTAAGGCTGTGATTTTTTAGAGCTGAATGTTTCTTTGCGCAACAAGCAGACACTGTTACTTTCTGCAAATAGTTTAACACAAGACATTTTGGATATTTTGTTAGTCATTCGTGCTCCACATTTAGCTGTTTCTGACCCTTATTCAACTTTGTTTCATCAAAGCAGCTCAGGCTGAAAGTCAGCGTCTGAATATTGCTGTCTGGAAATGTCTGTTTTTGCATGAATGCAGACATCAGGTAAGAGAACTTTTCATAATTAAATCCTAATTAAAAGTATCTCACATCAGTACAGAATATAAACTCTGTTATTACTTTGGGCACCGGCCATTAATTTTTCTTTTTGAACTGAGGACACACAAGTGCACTTAGTGTAAAAATTTCCAGGGACAAATATTGAGATTAATCCCATACAAACATACAAAAGTAAAAAAGGTGGTATACTCCAGGCACCCAAAAAATGTTCCTCATTCTTGATGACCTTCCAGAAGAAAGGACCCATACAGATGTGTGTATGTGTGTGTCTGTCTGTTTTCCTTCCCAATGACAGCTAATGTGAGGTCATTAGTGTGTGTATTTGTTTGTGTGTCCCTCGAAGAACCCCTTTCATGCTTTTAAGACACTTCTCAAGATTCTCCAAGGCTGCAGATACACACAAGAGACAGTCTGGAACATGGGCAGTGTGTGTCTGTGGGTGTGTACAGTACTTGTGTTTGTTTTTATAAAAGCCCACTTGCTGGTCGTCGAGGAAGCTCTTGGAAGTTTGAGACAGGCAGCCAGGACATCAAACCTGGTCATTAAAGAGGCTTTCACAGAAATAAAAAGGCAGGTGATGAAGATGATGATGATGAGGAGGAGTAATTAGGAGGAGATGAGAGGAAATGGATTCACTGCTTTTATCTCTTTAGCCCTTAAAGGCTAAAGTATGGCACTAAGAGTTTGGAGGAAAAAAGAAAAGGAGGAAAGCAAAATACACAAGATGCAGGAGAACAGATATATATATATATATATATAGAGAGAGAGAGAGAGAGAGAGAGAGAGAGAGAGATGATAGACAGACAGATAGATAGATAGATAGATAGACAGATAGATAGATAGATAGATAGATAGATAGATAGATAGATAGATAGATAGGTAAAACCAGCGTCAGGCAGTCAGACGTTGCTGTTCCTCCTATATTACATCACAGCTATAAATCTTGATTTCTCTCATTGATCACAAACGGGCTCAGCAAATACAATTTCAAATTTAAAAGCTAATGCACCAAAAGCTTAAAAAAATCAATTTTTATTCCACTAAAGCAGGCCCATATTGCGAGAAAGTAGACAAAAATCAAAGGCGATATATACATTTTCCCTTGAAATCATTCCTTTCTGGCCCAACATAACGAAATTCAAGAGAACATAAAGCACATAGTTTTTGGGGAAATAGCAATGAGATGTAGTAGAAGTTTAGACCATTAGATTTATTACCCAGGGGCCATGAGGAAAAGGCATGATGGGAAAGAGAGGCATCGCATCTAAAAGAGATTAGAGATGCATGAGCACTCCTCAGTGGGTGAGGTCATGCCCAAAAAAACCATCACGGACACCAAACTACACATAACAGTCCCAAAAACCTAACCACAGAACACACACACACACACACACACACACACACACACGCATGATGACCCAGCTCTTTGTATACTCTCCTTGATCTTTCAGTGTGGGTGTCTACATGAGTAAGCCAAAAAATTCTGTTCTGTTCTATTCTATTCTATTCTATTCTATTCTATTCTATTCTATTCTATACTAATTTCATTTCATTAGACTCGTGACAATATAAATGGTATGGAGTACAAACAACACATATAATAATACATATGAAGGAAAGAAGTACGGGTGAATAAAGAAAAACAACATAAATTACTTAAACAAAAGTAATACATTTTTCAAAAAGGCACCAAGTTTACAGATTATTTTTGGATTCTCTGACTGCAATAATAAAAAACTATTCTATTCTATTCTGTTCTGTTCTGTTCTGTTCTGTACTGTTCTGTATATTTATAATAGAAAGCTGGCTGAGAAAGCCAACCAAACTTATCACCAAACTCATGTTAGGAAAATATAAAATTAAACTGAAAAAAATTTGTGATAAGTAAGCTATGTGAGCTAAAAGCAATGATTATCGTATTACTAAGAATAAAATTAGTTCAAAAACAAATTGCAAAGTGCTAAAACTAACTTTATATGTATATATATATATATATATATCAAGTGAATGAAGCTTTTTCTCCGTGAGGGAGGGTNTTTATATGTATATATATATATATATATATCAAGTGAATGAAGCTTTTTCTCCGTGAGGGAGGGTTAGCGTGATGAAGGCTGCTGTCTGATCCTGTGTATAAACTCTCTTGTTTCCATTATCTGAGCTAATATTCTGTTCTTCCTTTCATGCTTCAAAGCTCACAGGTCAGATCTATTAATGAAGAGGCTCTTGATCTCAACGAGAACACTAGCTTAAATATAGAAAAACACATAAAAGAAAGTTACATCAAAGATATATATTGTAGATGATATATACTTTGTGACAGAATATGAAAGACACTTTCCTCATTACGTGGACTTTTATTCCTTTCATACATTGAGAAGAGCAGTGTGAGTGTGTGTTGTGTGTTCTTTGTGTATTTTCGCTATCTGGGCAATTATATCACCTCTAATCAATTTGTACCATGTAAGATGCTTTGGCTCAGGTGGCAGAAGGCCTTGAGTGTGTTAAACACACACTCGTTTTCTGTCTCTCTTCACTCTTTTCCTACATGTGTGCATTTGTGAGTGTTTGATGGAGAAAGAGTGATGAAGCAGCGGAGAAAGAGTGATGGATAAGAGATAATGAGGGATAGAGGAAGGGAGGGATCAATTTCAGGTTGGGTCAGTCGGATGGGGAGCGGAGGGGTTGCTCTACAGGCTGGACAGTGTTACAGAAAGAGAGAATTAGAAAAAGAAGAGGGAGAATAAAAGAGGAATGAAAGAGAGGTTGAAAAATGCGAACTTGAATAAGCAAAGAGCAGGAGATAGGAGTGGGGAGAAAGGAAGAACCCGATAATGAGAAAAGGGGTAAGGGAGTAAAAGAGGGAACAAGACAGAGATGGAGAGCGACAGGAAAAAAAGAGAGAGAGAGACAGAGAGAGAGAGAGAGAGACAGAGAGAGAGAGAGAGAGAGAGAGTCACCATATTGATCGACCAGACCTGTCGGCAGCCAGACAGCCAGGGAGACGTCTGTCCTTGTGCCGCTCTCTGGCCTGCAGACACCTAACCCCCCCGCTCCTACTGAGGTGGTGGCATCAGACCGGGGGACCATGAGTTTGTGTATGTGCGTCCAGAAGTTCACGTGTATATGTGTGTGTGAGGCATGTGTTCGCCCACATGTGCATGTTGATGTGCGTAGTACGTGTGTCAGTATGTTTCTATGGCATTCATGTGCGTGTGCACAGGCTTCTGTCCCAGGATGTGTGTGTGTGTGTGTGTGTGTGTGTGTGTGTGTGTGCTGCAGGTCACCCTCCCCTGCAGTCTGCCTGTCGGTGCCCTGTGTCTTGCAGGGCCTCAGGTGTGGAGTGTCTTCTCCTCCGTGGAATTAACTAGGTTCCAGTCAGGAAACTAATCTCACACTCCCTGTCGCACACAGACGCGTCTCAGGAGTATGGATTTTATCAATACAAAGAGCACTGTGCATCCAGGCAATACCAATGTTGTAGTCGTTCTGTGAAGAGCCCCCCCCCCCNCCCCATCCCCCTCCCTTACATCCCCATTTGGGATTTTGTCATTATATAGAATTCCTTCCCTGGACAAGCAACCCCAATCTTCTTTGGTAGTAGCAGAATGACAGACACACTGGCAGCGGTACAGTATCTGTGTCGTGTGTGTGTGTGTGTGTGTGTGTGTGTGTGTGTGTGTGTGTGTCACTCCTAGGTGTGGGCTCTGCTACGCAATGTCAAAATGATTTACACTTCAGTGGGCATTACAGGGTAAATTTGAGAGATTGATTGTCCCATTCTCTCTCTCAGCTTCTTTCTTTCTCTCTGTCAATCTGTCCATCCATCCATTAGAGCCGATAGTATTGTTCTAAACACAGAGAGCTGCCAGTTGACCTGAGAGGTCAGATAATCAGATGCACTTTTCTGTGACCTGCACTAACCCACAGTGCAGGATACAGCGTGGTAAGACTGCATCTCTGGAACATACTAATTTACAGCATGAACATCAACACACCAGACTGGTGCTGCTGCAGTATTTGATGCCAGCCAATAAAAATGCAGCGTGACGGTGCGACTGACAGCAATTTATGACTGTGCCTGGATCTGTCGTTGTAAACAAAATGTCTCTATAAATATTTGTGGATTTTCGCCAAGCTGGAGTTTTAAAACAATATTTTTTCTTATGCATTTCGATTTTGTGCTACTTTCTATTTCTGCTCTACTACATTTTTTTTTTTTATAATACAGCTTGTTTTTCAGGTTTGTTTCATTTCAACACCCCAATGCATTTCCGACATTATCTCAAGAGTTGTAGAAAGGGAAAGAGATCAGAGAATGTATTCCAGCGTATTGGAGCATGTCCAACTGACCTGAAAGCATAAAAATCCCCAAAGTGGAAAAACTCTAACTTTGGGCAAAAGTCTTTGAGGTAACTGATAAAACACAACATCAGACTTAATGTAATGGTAAGTTATAATTAGCATCATGCAGCATGTTCTTTTAGCGTTTGCCTTGAAACAGTCATTACTAGAATATTTCCTTATTGTCGCAGAAGGGATTCATAAAACACACCATCACGCAAAAATTAAGATGCGTTTCAGTCTGGTGGTAAATTTGAGCGGTAAGAAATCTGTATTTACCACACAGGTTAGTGATCAATAAATGTGATTTTTAAACCCGCTCGGCTGATCAGTCAGTGTATTTAAATGGAGAGTTTTGATCTGATCTTGCACACATTCTAGTGGCACCGAGTCTCTTCCTCAAACCTCATCCTCTGCACTCTATGTCTCTTTCCCTTGCACACCACTTCCAACTCCTGTGGGCTGGGATCCCTGTGTGTGGATCTCTTAAATTAGTGTCAAATCTCTTAAAATGCGACAAAAGCAGAGAAGTTAGGTTTCCTTTGCTGGTTTAATGTGTAATTTTGCTTTGACACCAGATGAAGCTGTATAAAGTGTGGCTCTTAAATATGAAGCAGCTCATTAGCATGCTAATCTTCACTGTTTGCTGTCAGTACCATGGCAACAATGCGCTGATTAAAGGGAAACTTTATGAATGAGGCATTATCACAGCATTCATTTAGCTTGACGTTGTACTGTGACTTTTTTTTTTTTTTTTTNTTTTTTTTTTTTTTTTGATGAATTCCCCCTTTATATCTCCAGTTTTGGGAATTTCCACGATCTTATTGCATAATTTTCACTATTCCATTCCAATCTCTCCAACTATGAAGAAACAAGGATGTTCACGCTATTGGAAGGAAAACTTTATATCCTAAATTTTGGGGATTATTATTGATGCATTACCACGTCTCATGTTAACATCTAAACACTGATGAGGTATTCTTCAGAACTTTGGACATTTGACTACATTTAACTACGAATACCTTTTTGATAATTTTTAGTAGTTTTAATTAGCTCCAGGTAAATTAGTTATAGTTTTATAATTTCAAGTGTAGGATTAGAATATTTTCCATTTTAGTATTAACACTTTTACTTAACTAAACAATTTGAGCACTTCCTCCACCACAGATGCAGTACAGATTGAAAGAATGGATTAAATTCCAAATATCCTCCCTAATCGTTGTTACATTTGGGTAATTTTTACACTTTACACTTTGTAACACGTCTATTAGTGTCTTGGCATTACTATTAACACTCAACTGTAACAGTGTCAGAGCAAAACGCAATGGATGAGGTGGTAGACAGAAGCAAAAACACAGAGACAGATAGAAAATGGAGGGGAGAGACAGAAGTACAAAGGAGAAAGGGAGCAAGAGTGAAGAAATGAGCGTAGGAGAAGGTGAATCCGATTTCTCCCAATAAATTGGACTCCCCTGCTTTCTCTAATTCATGTTTCAGAGCTGCTGCATCGATGGAGAGGGTGAAGAGCGAGGGAAAAGAAAGGAGGGGAAAGGGAAGACAAATCCATGCAGGGGAGAGCAGAGGGAGACTGCGGCCGCTCTCCCACAGGCAGACAGCAATCAATAAATCAATAGGGAACTGTGGTTGGCTGGAGAACGGCTGGGGCTGGGAGGATGGAGGATGGAAAAGAGAGAGACCTGAATCAAAGTAGCTCCAAGATGGATGGAGCAAGGAGAGGCAGAGAGACGAGGAGGAAGGGGAGGTGGAGGGATGGAGGGAGGGAGTGTGGGGGTTCAATAGAGGCGGAGGCGTTGAGGAGGATGCAGTGTGGAGAGGTGAAGAGTGTGTGGAGGGAAGGTAGCATAAGTGAGAGCTGGGATGGGAAAATGGGTGGAGGTTCGAGCTTCAGGGTCCCCTCCCCGTGCTGCCCGCCTCAGCGGTGCAGGGATTGGGCTTGGCACCGTGCGATGCCCTGCTGCGGTCTGCCCAATGAGCCCAGTGAAGCGTGGCTGAATCTGGGGCCGGGGGGAAGCCGTAGGCCCCCTCTGCCCGCTGGGTGCAGCTTGGTTGACTGGCTGGCTGGCTGNGGGGGGAAGCCGTAGGCCCCCTCTGCCCGCTGGGTGCAGCTTGGTTGACTGGCTGGCTGGCTGACTGCCTGCCTGCTGGCTGCCTGGCTGGCTGGACATCGATCTCAGTGGGTTGGAGAGTACAGCTGGACGCACACTGAGAGCTGGGGCTAAATCTGGCTCAGGCTCAATCAACGTTTGCACCTGTCTTTTCCAAAGGGAATTAAATGTAGTAGATAGAGAGGGAGAAAGAGTAATGGTGTGTTTGAGTCTGTGTATGTTTGTGTTTATATAGTATTTGAAGGTGTTCTAAGGTTAAAGTTTCAACTTATTTGTTGATGGTGTGTGAGGGAGCTGTGCTTATCTTTTGGTTTTGTTACGAATCTGCCTGCTTTTGACACAGCAGGTGAGGTTACAGTTTGATGAGTGTTTGTGTGTATGTGTGTGATAGACAAAGTGTGTGTATGTTCCTTATCTACAGTACACATAACTTTTATCTGCAAATGACAAGGTAAATGAGGAACAGATAGTTGCTGAGCTTCACACAAACTGGCAAACAACAGCTGGACACATCAAGTAATGGCTATTTTAAATTTTCCTATCAAACTAAATACATCAATTTTTTTCTCACTTATGTTCTCACGTTTGCTCGGAACTAAATTATAAAACCAGAATTATCCAGATTCAAAACTTCAGCGAGGTCTTTGCTCATACTGTCATCACACTTCATGTACACATACACATTATGTCACTGCCAATCATTTCTCAAAACATACTACTGGAGTGGTAAATATTAGCAATGTTTTTGATACTTTCCAGACTGCCATTCTACTCTGCTACAAAAAATCAACTTGTAGAGATTTGAAACGTGCTTGAGATAAATAATCCATCACAGTGAACCAAACGACTATTAAAGTTTTTTGGTCGAGGTTACTTAATCTAACCGACAAGTTGACAAGTTGTTTGTGAAGCCTCTCTACAAAACAAGGAAAATGAAAAAAGGAAAAATAAAAAAAGAGAAACAAAATGGGGGGGGGGNGGGCAAAGGTACTTAATTTAACTGACAAGTTGACAAGTTGTTTTTGGAGCTTCTCTACAAAACAAGAAAAAGAAAAAAAAGGGAAAAAAACAGGAAAAAAGAAAAAAAAGGAGGGAAAAAGAAAAAAAGAAGAAAAAAAGAGAATTTTTTTTTTTTTTTTTTNTTTTTTTTTTTTTTTTGGTCAAAGTTACTTAATTTAACCGACAAGTTGACAAGTTGCTTTTGGAACTTCTCTACAAAACAAGACATTTACCTGCACATTAGAAAGCATTAGAGAGAGGAAACTTAGACAATCTGATCTCTATTGGCAAACTCAGAGATGTTTAAAGCTCTTGTCAATAGTCATCGTGCAATTAAGCAGTTGGCATTGATAGCCGATCAGTTGCTTTCTACACAGTCCTTATAAACTCCAAGGCTGCTGTGTGGATGGCCAGAGATTTATTTCACACACCGTATGTAGATTTATTTCACACACTGTATGTAACTGTCCATCACTGTTCAGCAGCTCATTAACCATCTGATCACACTGTTCATTTTCTCCAGTTTTCCTTTCTTTCCTCTTCTCTGTCCAACACTTTTCCTCTCCTCTCCTCTCCTCTCTGGGGTCCCATCCTAGAAAGGCTGTTCCCTCCCAGACACAGATGGCCCCCAGATCAGATTTATCAAGGCCAGTGGAGCCCTCTCCAAAAGGTCACTCTCTTAAAAGCTGACCGATCAATGGTCCAGCTCCTAATACGACCAGCCATGCTTTTCTGTCCATTCTTTCTTTGACCATGAGTGTGTGTATCTACATGTGTATCTGTGTAAATGTGTGTGTGTGTCTGTACCTGTGTGTGTGTTTGTGTGGGTGCTCTGGAGGTTGATAAAGGGCCCTGGGTGTTACTAATCGAAGGGCCGTCCCTCAGACAGTCCTCTAATGACCTCTCCCACCTCTAATAGTGCAACTGTACTGAGGCTCTACTAAATATTTCAGCAAGTCATTAGCTCATTACACGTCATTATCTACAGCGTGTTCAGCCCGCCAGGATTAGCTGCCAGACTTTTAGCAACTTCTCTGTGTGAAATCAATAATCAGCAGACACTTTCAATGACCGGGATCATCTGTGTGTGGTTATCGGAAATACATACACACATACAGACGCACCAGAAAGTATTATTTTTTCACTATGTGGGTTACTTTCACAAATACTGTATGTCTGTGTCTATGTTGTCCACAAATTTGCTGATAGAATGCTTTCTTTCTTTTTCTTTCTTTCTTTCTTTCTTTCTTTCTTTCTTTCTTTCTTTCTTNTGATAGAATGCTTTCTTTCTTTTTCTTTCTTTCTTTCTTTCTTTCTTTCTTTCTTTCTTTCTTTCTTATTCAAAACCCCTTTAACCCTGTAAAACCTGACCCATGAAATAATTAAAAGAAAATTCTAATTTGTTTTGGAAGTTATTACTTTATTCAACCCTTTAACAAACTAAAAAAAAAAAAAAAAAAAAAAAAAANTTTTTTTTTTTTTTTTGCATATATGATTTATTTATTTTTTTTGGTATCACATTTGATACATCAGGCATTTATTTAACTCAACAGGATTTACACTGGAACTTTTTTTTAAAACATACAATATAATAGGCATTTTGGTCAATAACTAATCATGTTGATGATGTAGACTCTCAGAAAATCATATATCAAATGTAACACAAATGGCGTTATAGGGTTATGTTGTTTCTGTTATGTTGAGTATTTTCATTTTTTTCAGTGTGCAGTTGCTCAGATATCTTTAACCAGTTATGTTAGATACTTTAGGAAGGTCAAAGGCATAAACTCTTAAGCAGGAGTGTACTTGATGTTAACTATGCATATGTGTATGCATAAGGCTTCTTTTTTTTTAAATTTTTTTTTAATTTTTGAAGATTTGATTGTACCACTACAGGTTTGCAAATTGCAATGCCTTAAGCAGTTACTGGGGCAGTGATACCAGAAAATTGGGTAAGTTTCTAGGAGAAGCTGATTGAGTGCAGAGAGATTCACTAGGCTCACATTCATCTCTGTTATTGGCACTACAGTAGTTTCTTTCTCATTCGTAACATAAGTGAAATGCTGATCTCATTTGTCATCACCATCTTCATTTACACTAATTAGTAAAAGGTAAAAGTAGTTTTTAAGGGGTTAGAGTGCAGATGCAGCATGATTTATGAAACTTCCCAGCAGGTGCAGCAATCAGCATGTGCTTGCAAGTTCCTAGCCACTTCAACATACAGTAAGTTTACATGCAAGCTCCAGTCCGATTATTTATCTGTACTCAAATTAAGTAAAAAAGCAAGTTAATCCTGTTAATTATGTCCATGCATAATTATTAGGATTCTGTGGTTCATCGCATTTCACAAGAAATGAGGCATTTCACAATCAGAATATGATCAGGACAAACTTGGGACAAGCTTTGCAAACTAGCTCTGGCTAAAAATGCTATGATGTGCAGCATTAGACTATTCTATGAATGACTTATGTCTTTACATCAGTCCCTAAAAGAGTCCACTAGGAGAGGAAATGCATGCGGTGGTGGCTTACATGCCTGAATAAACTGATTTATTTTTGCGTAATCTAGATCTGTTATTCAGAGTAAACTTACTCCAATTTATGGCGTTTTCAATCTAATTATGGTGTTCACATGAACTCTTTAAAAATTGATTTATTGCCTTAATCCGAGTATAATCAAAGTTTTACTGTGCATGCAAACGTACTGGTAGATGAGAAAAAAAAAAAGGAGGAGGCAACGTTCACAACCCAAGAAGTACACAAAAACACACATGAGTGTGTGAGCAATACTGCTTGTAAGCGTAGCTCATATTAAGTATAGTCCTCCCTTTATTGCTAAAAGAAAGGTTGTCATTGACACAGAAGAAAATAGATTATCCAGGCCACAATAAGCTGGTGTATGATTTTAGGCATTACACTTGAATGAATTTTTTTATGGTGTGTGTGTGCGCGTGTGTGTGTGTGGGTAGTCATTAATAATGTAGTGTAAGATTGCTTATTGTAGTATAAGGTGTTTATTTGATCAGCTTTATGGTTCTGACTTTAGACTTTTGCAAGCACGATTTAAGTAGTTTTTTAAAACAAATAAAAACAAAAGTAATATACAGACAGAAATGAATTTGTAATATTTTTCTTGCTTCTCGGTGTCTCCCTCAAGTGAAATAGTCTAAAATAAGAAGAAAAAAAAGAAAAATCAAGACATAAGCACCACTATTCACCAGGAGCATCATTTTGTTTTGAAGGGTCACGAGCCGAGGTTGAGCACCACACTCTAGTATCTAAAGTGGTTTGTGTGTTGAACCTGAACACGACTGCAGACTATTTAACCCAAGCATGAAACCTCTTTGACACACTTTAGGAGTCACTTAACAATGGGCAGTGTATGTGTGGTTAAGTGTGTGACTAATTTCCTTTAACACAGTGTGAGATTGAGAGACTCAAGGCCAGAGGGGGCGGAGCTCCTACTTGTTAAGGAGGTCAGAGGTCAGCTCTTCTTGAATAGACCCAGAAATCCCCAATTAATTACACAAACACACACACACACACACACACACACACAGAGAGATACACACGCCTGCATATGAATGCATGTATGCACAAAAGAATCAGAGGAGTCCATTATAATCAAATACATGTTTGTTTGGAGCCACAGTGCTGCATACTAAAAAGAAATAGATATATTTCTGAGTCGGCAGTGAATCAACACTTAGCGACAAACAGGAAGCTCAGTGTGTGTAAACAGAAGCCAAACAGCAGCTCTCTCTCTCACAAGCTTTTGGCTTAAGAGACATAAACCATAATCCATGATTTACTGCATCGCTATATGCAAATATCACAGTGCAACCACAGTCCCTCATTCATAAATGCCTGTTCACAACATATTTTAGCGTTTGCCTTGAAAGAGGCGTTACTGAGATATTTCCTAATTTGAATGTTGCAGTAGCTATTCATAAAACAAATCCATATGCAAAAATAAGGCCTACTTCAGTCTGGTTGTAAATTTCAGCAGAATAAAATATGGGCGACGTTTAAAACTTTATTTGCCTCACATGTATTAGTGATCAATAACTTTGATAGATAAACTCACTCAGCTGATCAGTCAGTTTTTA
>VXCM01001672.1:0-93406 GCA_014773175.1 Lucifuga dentata
AGAGAGAGAGAGAGAAGCCGGAGTGGAGGAGGAGGTTCAACGTCAAGGGGGAAAAATGCATGACCAGTGAGTGAAATATTTTACAGGTTGCAACTCGCTGCATGGTTTATAGACGGCGGACGGGCGATCCGTCTGCTGTGAGTGTGTGTGCGCTTGTACGCGTGCTTTAGTCGGCTTCAGATAGGAATATGACCAAATCAACCACGCAGGACGAATTATTCACCTGTGCCTGTGTGTCAAAGTTCAAGGAGTTTGAAACCTTGCTGATTTCACCAAGGCAAACTATTTGATTTAATAATAACATCATCATCTTTGTTAGGCTATTTATTGACTAAGCAATAGTGCGTGATCAAACACTGGCAATTAAAAGAGGGTTAATCACGATAGCATTTTATTAACCGTGATGCTTTGCAATCATAAAGTAAATTTAAAATGTAAACTTCAAATGTAGAATACCGCATTTCTCTTACTCTTTGAAATTAAAAATGTAAATGCTGACTATTAGATTTTTATTGCTGTAGACCAGTCGTAATTTGTTTTATTTGCTATGCAGCAAATGAAAGGCAAACCAGGCAATTTTTAGCCATTTAATGTAAGAAAAAAATAATAAAAAGATATATATTTAAAACAGAAATGTTGGTGCTGAGTCAGGCAGGGTAGACATGTTTAGTGAATCAATTTAAAATGTAGCCTAATTTAGATTTTTTTCCACTGTCAATGTCAAACTTTAAAGGAAGAGGACGTTAAGTGTAGTATAAATTTGCTTTTATTCTTTCTATTTGATAAAGGTGTGCTTTCTTGATAAGAGGACTTTTGAGATTCAGCCTAAAACAGTTATTAACAACGTGCTCACATTTCTGCATCAGGTGGATGTTAATGACTCCAACGCATATCGGCAGTTTCCCCTTAAAGTTTTTTTTTTTTATTAAATGACACACAGATTGCTAATATTAAATTAAAAAAAANTAAATTAAAAAAAAAAAAATCACCTGGTGGTTACAGAGAGGCTAGACCTTTTTAAAAATATTCCCCTTCACATCCACGTGTCTAGATTGAGATCTCTGAAACATCTAAAGGTGCTAAAAGAAAAGCTACAGATGCGCTGTTATGACCCACACACTGAGAAACCACGTATCCTCTTAAAGTGTTTAATTGGGGATAAATGGGAGGATTTTAGTTCTTTTAGGCATCGGGTGTCCTAAGAGCCCTGTTGCTGTCTGGATGGTGACAGGCGGCCACCGCGCCCACTAAACCTGATACAGTAACACTAGAAGCCTTTACAGCCTGGTAAACAAGGCGGAGTGTTCCGAGGTGCGCAACCGGGTCAAAAACATTCAGAGAGAGAAGTTTAGACATATCAAATTTATGAGTTATCTCCTTTGGCAGGGTGCAAAACTGACCTAAGCAAGGCGTCAGGGTAGCTATCGCAGCATTTGGCACAAAAAAAACTTCCAAACCTGCTTTTGCGCTTTCAGGAGACAAAGTGGAACAAGTGATGGCCACGTATCAGCGCAGAGGGAAAACCTGTCCTGTTGCTCTTAATGGATTTCCTGTGGTTTTCGCTTTATAATTGCTTTCAATTATAATGCCCGAAAAGTGCGAGACCCTCTTAGACTTAAGTGCCCACAACCTTGCCAAAGCCAAATGGCGCCCAAACTGAAAGGGGGCCTCTTACCCCCTCAACTAACATCCGAGAGCACTAACCTTGACCTCTCCCTACACCCCGCTCCATCTGTTGGCAACAAAGAACGTTTTTCCTTTTTCTTCCCATCTCCTCTTCTGTCCTCCTCCCCTCTGTCTCTACACCGCTACACACCATGCGCGCACACACGCACGCACGCACGTACACACACACACACACACACACACACAAGGCGGGACATTGATCAAAGCCCGTAGAGCTGGTCGGACTCAGGGAGCGCGCAACGGAATCTCTGTATGTAAATGGAAGCGCGTCGCCGGTACCGTCATAAATCAGTCAGGCTGCATGTTTAATGCTTTGGAGGTAGCCAGGCTATAGAGGCAGTCTGCATGCATGAAAGGAACAGGGTGGTGTGCCGACGTGTATGTGTGTGTGCACGCGTTTGTGCGCATTGCCATGAGCCTCCAAATTTGATCTTGTAGTGTTTTTTTTTTTTTTTTTTTTTTTTTTTTTTTTTTTTTTTTTNTTTTTTTTTTTTTGTTTTTTTATCATTAAAACATGGAGAGCAAGCAAAAATCACCAGAAATACATTTGGAAGCCACAGGCCTTGTCATCAAAGGTGCGTTCAGGTGTGTGTCCGTTGCTGTTTGTGTGTGTGTGCGTGCGTGTGTGTGTGTGTATATGTGTGTCTGTCTCGTGCACGTTTGTGCAAAGATGAAAAAAATATATCATAGTCTTTTATTTTTGCACCATGCGTAGGCTACACTCAGCCATTTTAACTTTATTTCTTATATTCAGCACTTTTATTTTCTTGTTAAGGCGGCTCTAACTTTCATCATCCAATATATCTTTACATAAATACTTTGAAGATGCAAAACGTCATTCGTAAAAGTGGAGGGTGAATTTAGGCTTTGTAATACCGTGAAAGGGGCGGTGAGACTATAGGGCATCACACTGCCGGTGGTCACATGCGTGCCTTCCCTCCACGCACGACAGCTCCGGGGAAATTGAGTGACTGGGGGCGCATTTCAATATATGGAAATGACCAGGGGGCTCCCTAGATAAATCAGCCCTCAATCCCCCCCCCCCCCCCNAAAAAAAAAAAAAACAAAACGCGTTATTACACATTAATGCACACTCACGTCATGAGTGTTACACAGTTATTATTAAAATTGTTCCCTAAATTATACTGGACTTATAAGAGGCAGTTATATTTTGGTAAATATACAAAAGGAGGATACATTTCAGTCTATGACAAATATAAAAAAAACACACTAACATTAACTGAGGTGTATTAAAAAAATTAAAAAATCCACTTGGGTTAAATAATCAGTGACAGCTGTGATATAAAAAGACTGAAAGCAAGTTTTTAATTGAAGAAGCTGAAATAAACCTAATATTAGTAAGTGAAAATAAATGCTATATATAATATGTTTAGTTAAAATGTCAGTGGGATTGCGCACTTGGCACAAAATCTGTGATTAATTTGCAGCCTACAATTTAAATTCCGTTCATCTTTACACGTATTACGTAAACGGTGACGTAGCAAAATTATTTTTGCGATTAAACCTCGAGTTTTGGTCAATAATTTAGATTAAACATAACCAAAAAATAGTTTTCTATAGATTCGAGAGAGAGAGAGAGAGAGAGAGAGAGAGCGGAAATTAGCTTCAAATCCCTACTAAATCTATTATCTGGCTTTTTGCGGAGGAATTTCAGGCTCTGGTGATCCCCCACCTCTACCCCACCACCTTCCCACCACCAAACCCTTCCATCCCAAAAAAGCATTACAATAACGGGAGCAGGCCACATTTCACAACGTGTNCCACCAAACCCTTCCATCCCAAAAAAGCATTACAATAACGGGAGCAGGCCACATTTCACAACGTGTCATTATCACACTAGGGGATGTGCGCGCACGTCATTGCACTGGGCTGGTGGTATTAGATCAAATCAGACAGGATTATGCGGCTATACACCAAATTATCAGACCCCCAAACCCCCCCTTTGCACCTCTATGCTGATATGGAAGCATTAGATGTCTTCGGGCGCGTGCATTATGCGCGCCAGACAAATTAAGCAGAAATAAAGGGGTCCCAAACATTTACATTGTCATCCATCTGACATGTGAGAATTCAAAAGTGTTAACTACAGTGTGGGAAAAGAAACCTATAATCATTTTTATATACCATCCTATTGTGTTTGATTCAAACGCACGACACAACTGTGAAATGTAATCTCTCGTTGGTGCTGCATTGGGACCAATTTTAAACCCCCTAAGGACCCCTGGAGGGCCCAGGACCCTAGCTTGGTAACCACAAACCCCTGTTTCATTAAAGGAGACTGCATGGTTAGAGTCATGTATTGTAGTGATTCCTCCAACCCTCCACCACACAGTCCACATCCATCCATCTGCCTGTAATGCACCGACATGTTTATGGCTGCAGTAGTTAAGTCGTTGTTAATTTTACACTAAACGGGTTGTTATGAAGATGAATGACGGGAGGGAAATAGTGCACTTGGGACAGCCGAGCATTTATCTGTTCAGTGAGGAGTCCTGTCTCCTATAGCTATAGGGCTCTATAAACGAGCAGAGCTGAGAGTAGTGGTCTGGTGGGGCCTATATGTGGGTAATCTGCTGCTGATGTTTGAGATGTATTTAAACGCATCACGGCTGTAAGATGCTGAGGGTTGAAGGGTTTGGCTGATAAGGAGTTTGATGCTGAACGCTGCTGGTTTTCTGCATCTGTGTAGTTAAATAAGTCAAAATAACCGCAAGTGTTGGAAAAGTGTCTCAAACTGTATTTAGGTCATAAACAATACCAACACGCTCCACCTGAGCTAGGATCTTAAATGATGCATGATTTGTGACTCGCAGTATGTTGGTTAACTGTATAGCCATGTGTAATTTTTTACCATTTTTTGTGGCACTATCCTTCTCTTGCTCAAAGGAACTTCAGCAGGATAGACAGCTTGATTGCTGGTGAATTATGGAGAATATAAAATAATCCAACATCCACGTATAACCTTTAAAATATCTGAATATGGCCTACCTTTATAAAGACACTTAAAGCTTTAGTGATATGACTTTGATGGCATAACATCTTCAAACGCGGACTCTTGCTCCCCCTAGTGTTCAAACACAGGCAATGTCAGAACATTTGGGAAACTTCCAAAGGGCCTTTAAAGGCGGCATTCAGCCTCCGCGGAGGGCCCGGAGGATCAGACTGAGCTTCTGCTGGCTTTGGAATTAAAATTTGTTAAATTGATGGGAGACATTAGAAATGTTAATTAAAATAAACATCAGCTCGGATAAGAGGTAGTTTACATACAGAATGATGTGATGGCGGTGTCGGTCACATGGGAAATATGAAGTAAAACAAAACAAAAATGAACAAATTACTATTTGTGTTCTTCCGGAGCAATGATGGGATAACGATACCTGTAAGTGATTATGACGCTTGTTTTGATTAGTTTTTTTGCTTTTAGGATCGAGCTTTGTTTTTGAGTCTTGAGATGGAACCCGAAAACACTTTTAAAGTGTTTCCAGATTTTAGACGATTGAAATAATCAATATATAACGTAATTTGTTTTTTATTTATGTATTTACTTGCTTACTTATTTTCGATTTCTCGGTTGATTAAGTGCATGTTTTCTTCGCGGTATATTTTCAGTCTAATTATTTTTAAATTATAATGATGGTGATGACGACAAGGACGATGTATTATTATTATTATTATTATTATTATTATTATTATTATTATTATTATTCATGATAGTCAGCAGAACAACGCCATTATCCATTAGCTTAATGTCATTATTCTAATATTAACTATTGTCCCACTGATTTAGCCCATGAAGACCATTAATCCAGCCCAATAATTCCCCAGCAGTGAGCATACGCTCTAAATGAATTTGGAGTCTGTAAATCATCGCCGGGCGCTTTTTCTACCTTCGGAAGGATGAACGGGCCTCACCTCTCACAGCTTAGTGATAAATCATGTATTTTTAATGAATATCAATAGAAGAACTCCCCCAAAAGCCAGGAGCGCAGCTATCTAACTAATTTGATTAAGCGGTGCTGAGGGGCGGCGCGCAGCCCGGACGGGGGAATTCTGCGGTAATAACTGCTATCACCGCAGCTATTTTGTAATGGGCTCTGAAGCGCTGCCACGCAGCCAAACTAGGGGGCCTTTCAAACCCTGAACACCGGGGGGGAAATAACTAATCTAATCTGACATGACACCCTTCTGTTCCATTCTGCCTGTTAACAGGGGCGTCGATTCACCATAACCTCATGTACCGCAAACTCCCCGCATCTGATTCATTTCACCCCAAACTTAATCGTAAATCCGTTGCATTTTCAGGGACAAAGTGGAAAATTGGCTGAGATTGATAACGAGTTATTATCATCAGTGATCAATTATTAGGTGATTATCAGTTAGATGGAGCATTACGCCTGAGGGCTGTCTGATATTTGATATTATAATGATTAAAACCACGAGCTGAAGGTGTGAGGAGTATGAATGTAATTATAAGTATTATCAAAGTGAATAAGTAGTAAAAAGCAACTCAGTACAATGAGCTCACTACAAATCCATATAAGTGCACTGATTACTATTATACTATAACTTTATTATATGAAATAGAACAATAATAAATTATTATAAAATTATAGGAAGCTTACAGAGTTTGAAATATTACCATAGAAATATTATAGGAATGCTACAGTGGCGCCATGAGTTTAAAAAACAATAATAACCACCAAACCCACAACTGAACGTCACACACTACCAGATCATAAAGCATTCAAATAGAAATACTGATTGTGCTCTGTTCCTCAGCAACATCAGATAATTGTTCCTAACCTCTCTCTCTCTCTCTCTCTCTCTCTCTCTCTCTCTCTCTCTCACACACACACACACACACACAGTTATGCCAAGTCATATCGAATAGCACATGGTTATCAAGTGGTGGAATGTATTCTAATGTAGATGTATCTGGGTATTTATGGAAATTTGGGAAATGTTTGAGAATTTCTGTCTTGTAGGAATATCTAGGCCATAAGATATATGTTTGAAGGTCAGAAACAATACTGATAATGTTATCTGAAATATTAATGCCATGAAACAACATTATTTATATTCCAAAAATTTAGAAGTGTCTACCATGCCTTTATTGCTTCAAGGGAGAACAAGAGTCTGAAACAACATTTAGACAAAAACTCTCAGTAAACTATACAGAAAATCAAGGTAATCTAATGCCTTTTCATGGTCATCTGGAGCTTTCCACACTGGTTGGGAGCAACTTCCATTATATCAGATGGATATGGTGAATAATATTGACTGGTTAGCTGATATTTAAGAAAAAATAAATAAATGAATAATAATACAAACTACAATTACTCAGTCATTCTCTGATGGGTCTGTAAAAAGGATCAAGCTTGGAAGTAAAGATGATCCCCAGTCATTTTTTAACTCCTCAATAAGTTTAAGACACTATGTACATTAGATTAAACAATTTTAATAATAGTGATGCAAAACAATCACTTTTAAGGATAGAAATTAAGAGGGAAATATTCTAATGATTATTTTTTCATACTGAGAACATTGGTAATACCCAATTTCCAGCTGAGGAGAAACACAATAAAGGTCATTTGTATCAAAACGGTTTTGTGTGATGTTATTTTCAAACACAGTCAACATAAAGAAGCATATAAAGAATTAAAATTTTATGGATTATTTAGGCATGAATTTACTGAAGAGGTAGAGGCTGTCTGCTTGTATTTTGAAGGATTAAGAAAGACAATTATTTTTTATTTAGTTAATCGTAGCTACAAACATACACACTATATATAGGCTTTAACACACATATAAGTGTAGGATAAACCTATGTAATATATCTTCAATTGTTTTATCATAATTTAGATTCAGTTTTCATATTTTCATTGTTATTATCAAATCTTATCACATTCTATTTTTTATATATCTTTCCTCTGTAAAAGGCCCGTCAAAACATTTACATTTACATTTATTGTCAATGAAATAAATTTAAGCATAAAGGGATCAATTGAAGAGGCAGAGTATTTCCATGTTGTTAAAACAATTCAGTGCTGTTCAGACACTTCACCAGAGGATGGCACTAGTGAGGCTAAATTGTTCGCACTACATTCTTGATTTCATAATCTCACACACTTCTCACACAGTATTTTAATTTTTTTCACTTGTTCTTTCACAAGCATAAGTGCATTTTGAAGCTATTTTTAATGTCATTATTTTCTTTTAATTTTTTATTGTATTATATGAAGTTACTGAACATAAAATAGTGCATACACTGTTTTGGTAGCCTTTATATCTAAGTGGATCCTTGGAAGATGAAAACATGTAGCATGGTGTAAAAGACAAATATTCTCTCTGAGGAAAAAGATTCTGTTTCTTTGTTCAGTTTGAACTAGAGCTGCACAGAAGAAATCCTGGGAAATCCTCTGACTACAGATATTTAACATTCACATGCTGCCTTCTCTTCTTAAAGTCATGTGGTGCAGTTTAGCAACCGCTTTGGCTTGTTGTCTGCAGTGATGAGACATTAAATTTTATTTTTTTGCATTGTATTGCAAGAATGACAAGAAAGCCTGTTTTTGTATTTCTATTTTTATGACGTTTTATGCGAAAAACTTCCTTTGTCGATAACTAATGTACTAGCCTGAGAATTATATCAAGGGAAAAAACACTGTATGTGCAATATTCATAAAATGAGATCTCAGATCAGCCCTTGTCATCTCTATTAATACCACAAGATGGTGGTAGTAGCCACAGATTGGATGTATTAATAAAGCACTATCACTCAAATACAAACTTCAATTGAAATAATAAATGATTGAGTTATCATTATATTATGCCTCTGACATAATATAGTCATAACTAGATAACTGTCTGATAGTACTTACTGTGTTCATTTTACAAGATTTATCAACCTAACAAGTACCTAAAATATGTTTTACGAATGAAAACGTGTATTGTGCTTTCTAAGTCAACTTGATATATGTTTCTTTGTCATTGCTTTTTTAACAATTTATCAAAACTGAAATGATTTTGAACATGGTTGCATATCTGAGACAGTGTTTATATCCTGTAAACTAACAGAGACAAACCGTCTGGATGATAGCAGCAGTTATAGTGTGGATAAAGACTTGGTACCTTTACACAGGATTCAGTCAGTCAACAGGTTTGAGGCAGGAAATAGGCAGTGTAACCTTCCAGTAACATGCCTCCAGTGCCTGCGGCCATAAAGCCAGTGGATCCAGGAAAACACTGCAAAAAGTTAATGTGCATTGGTTGACTTTTCTCTTGATAACTGCACCACTGGAAATTAATCTGTAATAAATTCACCATGTGCAAATAAAGCTCTGACCGGCTCAACAACAATTTGCAATCACGTTCTTCAAGAACCCATCCTTTTCTTTCACACAGTCTTTTATTTGTAAATAATAAAAATGAACTCTTGAATATAAAACATACACATCAGTAGAGCCACATCTGTTATACAAACAAGAACTGTTGCAGTGAATACTTCATCTTTCATCTAGAATTGTGGTTTAGGAGTGGGGAGCCATGGGCTGTAAACAATCAGTATTCCTGGAGTAATACTGACAAAGGAAAGGGCAATTGGCCATATCGCCAAGGGTTCCAACAGAAAGATCCGCAAAATATGTCGCAAAACCAGATTTCTTATTGGCTTTAGAAGTCCAGTCCAAACCACAAGTAATAAATAAGGGGAAAGGCATTTAAGGGGTTGAAGAAAGAAAACTTTGTCCCAATTGGATTTGCATTTTTTTCTACAACTTGGAAAAGAAAATGAAAGGCCTATTAGCACTTGCTTGTGGCTCTGTGCCGCTCAGCGGCTCAAGCCCAGATGGGACGCAAATCCCCTTCAACAAGACCAGGAATGTTTGTGTGTCGGCGATGCTTTGTTTGTTCATAACTTATGTTCAAGTTGCTCATCCCGATTTGTATGTACAGGTGTGCGTGTGCGCGTTGGTGACAGGTGTACAGTCAGATACACTCTTTTTATATTCATATATCTATATCTTTATAATTTCTGTCAGAATGATACTTCATACACATTTAGCTGTTATACACACATTCTCTATCTCTGTCTCTAGCCTCCGCTGTGTTAAACTACAGTTTAGACACCTACATCCTCACACTAGGGGCTCAAGTAAGCTCAGTACTACAGACCAGCACTGTTGTTAAAAGGGTTCAAATAAAATTAAAAGAAAAAGATTCTTTTTTCTGGAGACTTCCTAATATGAATATTTAGACCCAGAGTGGTTGGCGTGGCCTGGGTGGAGTTGATCCCCCCCCTAAGTTGGTCCACTCCTGTTCGGGGGCTGGGATGGCTTGGCTTTTTCTCAGTTTGTATTCATATTCAGTACGAGCAAACTGTACAAGTACATGCAACATACAAGCTGGCCTAAAAGTATGTGGAACTAACACACATAGTCTTTTTTTCTGTTCTTTTTGTTTTTTGAGAATTGTTTGTTAATTTGTCTTGTCTTCGTTTTACAAAAAAGAAGAAAACAAAAATCAAATCAAATAAAACAAAAATGTGCATGCAGCTTGGGTTGGGGGGGNGGGGGGGGGGGGGTCGTCCCCGTCTCATGCTGCTCCCTCTTGCAGGGGGAGTTTGAGGGGTCAAAAGTCAGAAACAGGAAAGTGGGCGTGGGGTGGGGGCTATTCGGGCGAATGTGACCTGACCTTTATCATTGGCCTTTGGTGCAATATCGCTCGAAAACCAAATGTACACATACAGAGTCTGCATGGTACCATTCTGAAATCTAGGCAAAATAGAGACAGAAAAAATGAAAACTACAAAGCAAATCATTAATTTGGTCTCTATTTTCTTTCTTCTGTGTTTATACTTTTTTGCCTCCATCTGACTCAAGGAATCAAGCGGTTCTTGTGCTTGCGTTCATATGTCACAACAAGGCTAAGAATGTGCACGTGCATGTGCAGGCTGCCTTCCCATGAGAGGTTACCAAACCATGCCAAATTGCTGCCCGTCATGCCTATCTATGGCCACTCCGTTACCATGGTAACTGGTAGAGACATCACATCCAAACCTCAGTGTGACGGTGCATAAGTTTGCTATTTACCACATCCAGCATACCGTTAACACCACTCATCCTTATTGCCTAGCAGTAAGCTCTACTCTGATTGGCTGGAGGGCTACAAGGTGGAGGACTCCAATTTGAAAAAAGTGGGGCTACATAA
Source organism: Lucifuga dentata (assembly GCA_014773175.1). NCBI lineage: Eukaryota > Metazoa > Chordata > Actinopteri > Ophidiiformes > Bythitidae > Lucifuga > Lucifuga dentata. Next base: position 10,915 of record VXCM01001672.1, read on the forward strand.
AGAAAGAAAGAAAGAAAGAAAGAAAGAAAGAAAGAAAGAAAGAAAGAAAAATAATGAAAGAAGTGAACAATGTTGGATCTTGAGAGAATGGAGAGGAAGAGGAAGCAAGTAAAGCAAAGCTTTGAAAACAAAAGCAAAAAGAGAAGGAAGAGGGTAAGTATGAGAAGTGATTGTCAGACTCCAGCTAAGCTTTGATTGGCTAGTTCTGTCTCTCCCTCCCCTTTTCATTCTCTTATTCCCTGTCTCTCCTTTTGGCTTTTCATTGGTTGACCGAGGGCTTCTCAGTGTCGTCCACTGGTGTCTCCATGCCCTCTGCTCAGTTGTTGTCCAATAGCTGTGGTCCATTAGTTTGTCATTTAAGGGATATTGGGGGTTTGCGGTCGCCATTCGGTCACTAGGATCGAATGCCCGGTGGCGGTCCTGAGCTGTCCAATGACGTCTGAGACGCCAGCCGCGTGAGCGGAGCTAATGTAGGGTCCACCAATGAGGACGGTGGAAACAGTTTGTACCAGCCAATCACCGTGCTTGAGAGGTCCAGCTCTTCCAATAAGATCTGTGCTACACCCATGAAACATTTGTGGTCCAATCGTCCATAATCGCCCCAAACTATCACCTGGAGAAGAGAGAGGTACAAACAGTGCTGAGATACTGAGATAAAGAAAAATAATCATACCTATTAATATGTCTTATGAATTGTTTTTCAACATATGAATGCAAACATCAGGGCTCTTCAGCTTCAGAATATCCTGACCAGGGAATTCAAAACATAACTTCCTGTTTTCCAAACTGAACCTAGTTTATATTTTTCCCGTTAATGTATGAAATCACTTTTGATGTTCATTTGATGTTCATTTTTCTATGATATTGTTTGTGTGGTGGCTTATTTTCCATGTTTTGATTGCTGAAGCAATTCTACTTTAAATTGTGCTATAGATATACGGTACATGAATTTTTATTACCATGTGTCAAAATAGTGATACAACTGATAAGAGTGTGTTTAATTATTTAAAAACATTCTTATACTGTATTTTTGTACTAATTTCTGTAACCTTTTTTGATTGGAGGTAAACAGCCATGTCATGCCTTAAAGACTTGAATGAAAGGAAATGGGAATGGGAACAGGAATATATCGTTGTGATGTATTAACACATACTCTTGAATTGAATTCAGGTCCTTCTCCTCATGGGAAACAATATTTTTGACACTAATGATGTGACTATGCTCGCCCACGGGATTACCTGGAGCACCTTGCCCTGTGGACTCTCATCGAAGAGCAGGTGCTGCTGGTAGAGTGGTTCCAGGGTCTTTCGTGCAATCTTGGTTTTCTTTTTGGCTTTACAAGATCCATTATCAAGCAGGTACACCTTTACATAGGGAGCTGCGGGAGTAAGAAGGGTGCATGGAAAGAGAAAAACAGACAAAGACAGGCAGAAATGAGGTATTGAGATACAGAGGGAAGTCGGAAAAAGAGAAGAGCAAGAGATTAAAGAAAAAGGAAAAAAGGCAGAGAGAAAGTGAGAGGAGGAAGGATAAAAGAGAGAGTGGACATAGGAGATGGAAGAAAATCAGAATAATGTTTATTCATAAAGTACATTCAGGTAACCAATGACCCATAATGGGAAATCAAGAGATCTGTTGTGCTTACTTCTGTCCTCTAGGAAATTCCAAACATACAAAGTTGAGATTTCAATAAGCCATGCATGTGTGTGTGTGTGTGTGTGTGTGTGTGGTGTTACCTGGGAGGGATTTGGAGCCTGGTTTGGAGATAAGGCCTCGTGCCCTGATCACCTCCACCTCCAGCTGGCCTTTCTTATCCATCAAACCGATCTGAACGTCACCTGTATACACCAGAGACACGAACACACACATTTAGAAAAAAAATATTTCATTCTATCAGAGACAACTTAAGTTTTTCCTCATGATATAAATATACATTTGAACATGTTAGTTCTAAACTAATATTTCAGTTTCTTTCCAACATTAAAGTTAAAAATGCATTTATATAATTTAAATCTCTTCCTACAAACACTAAAATGTGTGCAGATGAAGGTGACACACACCCATGGCAGGCGTTGCCAGTGTTTGCCGGCCCACCAGCTGGGCTGGGCCTAATCCATCCAGGAAGTCACTGAACTGACTGTCAGCACCTAACCGCATCCCTGAGAAGATCAGACTGACACACACATACACAAAATTCAGCAAGTCCAACATCAGCACTCAAAGCACGTACCATGTAAGACAACAATAATCATTTTACTGTGTGGACAATAGCTCACCAAGAGAACTTCAATGTCTTGTTGAAGTTGTGCTTTATATAGAAATACACTTTGTATATACACACATATTTGGGATAAAAATCTTGTCAAGGTATGTATTTACATCCTTTTAGCATCTCAGAGTAGTCAGTAAAAAAACCAATCTGAAAACATAAGCAAAAAATGTGTAATGTTCACAATTAATATTTTTAGCCTGCAAGTCACAAAAACAGCCAAATTGACTCTTTAAAAAAAAAAAGTGTTCACATACTTCCCCTCAGAGCTGTAGCTGTTCATGCTACCATCAGTTGACTCTCTGCTGGCCTGCCGGTTCATGGCTGACCCTCCTCGTGGATACTCCACTGCCATACCAGTCTCCACGCTCCTCTGGATGCTGCTGCTGCCAACTTTACTCCCCTTCTTTCCTGCTGGTGCCTCTGTAGCAAACACAGAGAAACGCCATTAAGCCAAATGGACTCTGCATATGATGTTTTAACGTGATTTCAGTCATCAGGCATCTCACATTATATCTACCCCAAAATGTAACTTGTTCCTGCATTCAGGATATAATACTGGACTACGTGCCTTCATGGGATGAGTTGTGTTTCTTTTCCAGTCATACTTTCTGCATAAACTCTAGGTACTAATGCTGCTGAGCCTGATAACTGTAGGCTGAGATTTATCAATAAGCAGGCTAGCCCATGCAAATAAATATCCCACTCCAGTGACCTTGGCCACAATTCAAAAAAACTAAAGGCAACATGAAAGGAATTCATTGGTGTAGAAGATAAATACATGCCCAAGCTAGGGCAGCAAGGAGACAATCACATATTCGTTTTTAAATCAACCATTTTAGGAGGAGCGTATAATGTTTTAGGCGGTGAGGTCACTTCAGGAAGGATTCAGACCTGAATGATTGTCACATGGCTTAGCCTTAGTGCGGCTTAGTGCGTCTACCACGATCTTGAATGTTTGGCAGGGTTTGGTAATGCTTGAAGCGTTCAAGTGTTCAGTGTGCATCCAACCTTAAAGGAAGAGTTCAACTCGTTTTAAAAGCCTGCTGTTTTTAATCACAAATTTAAAGTCCTTTCAGTCAAAAGTGCTCCAACGGTGTTTTTAGTAATGAGATGCTGAGGTCAGATTCAATTTTGTTTTTGTTTTTTTTTAAATAAAAATAGCTAAAATTAACAGGGCTGAAAATCACATTTTGGGAGGAAGTTACAAAATGGACACTGAGTTTAGTACTTTTTTTTCATAGCAATAAAATACTTAAACAGAATTTCCTAGAGAAGCACTTGCTCAATGATTTTCACTGCATTTATTTCGAAAAACCAACTACAATTTTGCCTCCACAAGAGTGTACACATCTATTTCATCATGTTAGGCTTTTAAGACCTTTTTAATGCTATTTGAAGTGAAATCTATGACCAGTGTCGTAAAACAAATAAACCACTCTGCTCCATCCACCAGACTGTGCATCCTGCAGACAGAAAAGGCTTTAACTCAAGTGGTTCACACTCACTTTCAACCACAACCAATTTGTTTTTAGAAAGAAAAAACATCTTCTAATGTCATGATAGTAAATACAGAAGTAAAGGTGGAACTCCACTTGCTGTAATGCAATCCAATGCAACATCACCACTAACTACAACCTCAAATACAGTAAAGTTGAATCTGACACCATTAAACAAAAACTAAACATTACAGGCTTCACAAAGGTGGAATGATTGCAGGGCTGTGACTGCATTGTATTGGACTGTACATGCACCTGAGTGTATCTGCACATTAAAACCACAGTAGAACTATCAGAAAATAGTTAAATGAACTATCAGATTTCAAACTAGACAAAGACCATGACATAATGTTTTTAAGACATCTAAAACGGACTTCAACATATTAAGTGCATATTGAGCTGTATTCGAGATGTTAGATAATAAAAGACAAAGAACTTTTTTTTAGGAACAGCAGATGCTCTGGAGCGAGCACGTTTATTTCTGACAGGACTTGATTATCAGCCAGGCTTCTCAAAGAACTGAACTAGCCCTTTAAATAACAGAAGAGGGTGAACTAAGGAAGCGTGCGGGAGTTTAGGAAGAACCAAAGTGTGAGGCTTTAGCAAAACTACCCATAAACTTCATGCATACTTAGTCAACCTGTCACTTCCTGATTTTGATCTATTTTGTCTGTCTGTAAACCTTTACTTAAAGTGGACTGTGATGCTTTATTACGTTTTATAAACCCATAAATAACATTCTAAACGTTTATCAAAATATAATTAGAGAATCAGACTCCTTAACATCTAAAAACTGCCATATTATCAATTCACTCCTGTAAATGTTTTTTGATTGTATTTAGGATGTTCAGTGATTGTTGTGCACCACTTTAAGTAAAGTTTTAATCATCATTGTTTATCTTTCTTTCTATCTTAGTGTCTATCTGCCCTTTAAACTGTCTGACTACTGCTTTACCTTTCTGTCTGTCCGCCGTCTTACCCGCCGCCTCTGAAATAACACACACAACAACAACAAAGGCAATAAACAACAACAACACTGGACGGCTAGCAAATTTATCGAAATGTGTGACAGTATTTGGCCCAGTGCATACTTGTTGTCTCTGTGCCCTGCTTTTTGTGCGTGTGCGTGTGTATGTGAGACTCTCTCTTTGACAAGTGTTCTGAGCTATCGCAGCAATTTTTTTTATATCAAATTCAGCAACACTGCCTCAAAGCAGCAAGATCTAATCCTCCAAACCAGCTCTTGAAGTGGTGTGAGATGCATTTGAGCATATTAAAAAATAATATACTCTGTTGCATCAATCTGCATTTAACATCTACAGAAATGGAATATAGTACAATTAAGAGCACAGATCCAAATAGGGTGCACAATTAAATCAAACAGAATGTTTTTTTAAAAAGGGATAATCCGCGCTTGTGCATAGGATGTAAGAGAAGTTAAGAATTGTCATATCTTGGTATAATTGCCGTAAATAAATGAGACTAGCTGGATAGTTCTGGAAGCCTGTAACTGATGCTGCTAGTATTGTTATGCTAGATTTCCTAAGTATATTTTTCCCATAAAGCATGATGCTCCAGCTTTAGTAAAGAGGATGAACATTTTTTTATATTGACATTTTTATTCACTGTCTGCATCTATTAATGGCAGAATCTCTGGAAGGCTTAACACACAATACAAAGCAGAGGCCATTACAGGCTAACAATCTTTCTAGGATTATCCTGTTTACTTAAAACATTTAAATGAATGTCTTAAATTATTGTGGCAGTGATTTGCTGAAGAAATGATACACATAGCAACGGTTCTGTGGTTGGTGATGTGAGGTGGGAAAAGGGCCTGTCCCTGAATTTTCTCTCTGACCTGTCTGGCTGAGCTGGGAGGTACTTCGGCTGCGTCTGGAAGGCAGGATGGCAACCACCCGTTGGCTGAGGCTTGACCGGCGCTTCTTGATCCCAGTTCCCAAGCTCCCGAGCGCTGTNCCCGTTGGCTGAGGCTTGACCGGCGCTTCTTGATCCCAGTTCCCAAGCTCCCGAGCGCTGTGTCTGATTGGCTACCATCGGCGTGTTCCATGCCATAGATCTCGCCACTCACGCTGGTGCTCTTCATAATGTGTCGGCCCGTTGCGCGCATGGCCCGGCTAGTCATGACATTTTTGGAAGTTATTCAGATGATGTCACCCAAAACTAACTTTATTTCATATTTACGAGTATGTGTGTACCTGAAACGTCCCCGGGGTCTCTCTGACTGGATGGACATGTAGCTGGTGCTACTGATGCGAGAGGCACTGCTGGTTCGAGAGATGGCTGACACATCACTGACATCACTGTCTGAGGACTTATGGGAAACATTCTCACTGCTTCTCCTCTGGTCCTTGTAGAGCTACAAAAAACATAGAATACATATATGAGAAGTGATGTATTTTACATCTAAGACCCTTTAAAAAAAAAAAAAAAGCTGATCCATTTGCCAGTAGAGTAATTTTGGTCTGCGTTAATGGATACCTTTACAGCAATCAGAAGCTGTGAAACTTTCCAGACCACAACGATGAAGCTACAATTCTAGATTTGCTTTTACAGACCATCTTATGTTTTGTGACATTATTTTATACTCAAATCTAGTTTGGCTGATGTGATGCGTATTTTTTTTTAATTAAAATCACTCAAAACTCGTGACATTTAGCCATTTACACTAATGAAGGAGGAAAAGCATTGCAATACCCAGATGAGTTGCTGCTCATTTTTTAGATGTTTTCTCTTATTTGTAGCCTTGATTAGCTCCTCCCATCATTGCCCTTGTCTTGTCATTTCTTCTGTTTTGTTATCATTCTATATATTTTAATCAATATAACAGCATTAACTCCCAGTACGTACCGGACATTTTTAGTTAGTTTACATGCTGATGATGTACTGTATATTGTCTGATTTAAATCATTTCACCTCCAGTCAGATGAGGGATAGTGTAATGCATCATAAAGACAGACATTGACGCTATGCTTTCAAAAAAGTTCTGCTAACATGCGTGAAAGTCAGGATATTGCCATAAAACTGTCAGTTTTCCGTAACTTAGGGACAAGTTGGGTACAAGAAAAACTGCCTGTATAGATTATATATTTCTGTATTCAAGGTGTTAGATGCATTCTTGAGTGAGTGCCCACTTGGAAGCAATCCATTTTATTGAGTAGTCTTCACCATTACTCTAACTTAATTTATTGCATCCGTTGTAATTCATTGTGATGCACTTCAGCAGCATTATGGGTAATGCTATCTGGCTGCAGCTCTTCAGTCTGATCCCTTATTTTCCTCTCCCCTTACCTTCCCTAGATGAGCTTTATTTTAAGATAAATTAAATGCTAAATTTAGGGGGGNAATGCGGCACACCTCCCGTTTGTTCTTCAGGGCTCTCTCCAGGTCCTGTTGGCTGGAGGTGGAAGCAGCTGACACCCGGTTAGAATGAACCCTCATCTGCAGCTGTCGAACACGCTCCTCTGCTACCAGGGCTAAACACACACACACACACACACACACACACACACACACAGTGCAAGAATCAATACAATCTGAATGAAATGCTGAAGCTGCATTAAGATAGACATTCATGTTAAAAACCAACCACTAAATCTGCCTAATGTGCTCACATTAAATGTTGGTGCTTGGTATGTCAACTTGTGGGAAGGTTTATCACACAGGAAGTGTCTGCGTCACAATCATTCTATCCAAAAAAAAAAAAAAAAAAAAAAAAAATGGGGCTAAATTTCCATTTCCACTATACCACCTCCACTCTCGCCAAACATTAATTTACAGAGCTCACTTTACAGGATTTTTGGGTAATGAAGTTCCTCTATTTTTTAATTCTCACCTACTTCTGAGTTGCATAGGACATCCTAAAATAGGTGATGTGTCAAGATTTCCACAATGGTGGAGGTAAATATATAATAAATGGAGCAGAGTGGCAGCAGTGGCCTAAAACGTTATAGAATCAAACATGTGACTTATGGATCCCTTGACTACCTGGAGAAATGTGGGTGGTGTGCGTGAATGAGCAGTATTTGGCCCTCCCTCATTACTACTGCAGTGCCCTTGAGCAAGGCACCACACTCTCAGCTGCTGTGGTTTCTTGTTGTTGTACCCAATGGTATGATTATGTGGCTATGAGTGTGTAGAACAAGGCATTCCAGTAAAACTATCCTACCCAATCCTGGACAAATAAAGGCTAAAAATGAGATAAACTGGTTGAATATTCTAGAGAATTATCAGAAATCCTGTAAAAGGTTGATCAATCACATATGATACAACCTTACAGATTGACACACACGCACTCAAAGATATACCTTGTTCTACAGTACTGCTCTTAGAGGGAACCTGTGGGAGTTGCCTCACTCTGCGGGCTGAGGAGGACGTCACTGAGGAGGAAAGAGTCGCACCACCTTGGAGGTGCTCCCTAACATAAAATAACATGACAATAAAACAGACAGAGGAAAAACAAGAAAGAGAGAGTTGGGACACCAGAGCAAGGGAGTAGACAAAAAAAATAAGGAGGATAAAGGAGAAAGAAAGGAGAATTAAATCAGGGTGAAGGCCACAGCACCGGTCACCCGTTCGCTGGATTTCAGATTTCTAATTTTGCTGTTACAAGTGGTTGAAGTTACTGGAGGATCAGAAACAATGAGCAGAAAAAGAGCTGCTGACATTTTATTAATTCTGTCAAGTACAATTTCTTGTCTTATGATATATATCATCTAAAAAATAATGCATAAAAATAGCTGAAGTTGGCCTAAAACTAAATAAAAAGCTGTAAAAAAAAATGTGGCTTTAACAGAAGAATCAAACAGTGAATGAAAGAATATTTAACATAGTGAAGAATATGAAACATTAGTGAAATATATCAATATTCATAAAGTGAAGCTTGTATAGTGAGCAGCCCTGAATGCCAAAAGAGCAGCAAATCAAGATTTGGAAAGTGAAAAAACATAGTCATATGTTGCCATCAAATCAGCCATCAAACACATTCATTCAGTCTAATCTATTTCCACAAAAGAACAAAGAACACGAGATATTCATAAAACTGCTGTCATAAATGTTCCTATGTTTTGACAGTGTCTCTCCAATTCACTTTTGTGCCCTTTAGGCTAATCATAAAAGAATAATTAGTTGCAAATTATTTTGTGGTCCAGCTAAAACTTCATGCATGAAATGTTTTTAAAAAAAAATAGGATGTCATCATCAAAAACATAAGATTTTTCTCAGTTTTCACAAAAACTTAATTTCAATTTTTCCATTTTATCAGTCATTATCAGTGGCACTAATAAGAATAGGGCAATGCTACTGAAAGTCTGCTGTTCAAAATGTTCAAATTTGAAAATCTGTGGACCACAAATTTTGGATGTCCCAGTTATAGTTGTGTTTTACAAATTACTCGAGTAAAAACACTGGACAATAGAACCAACCACAATGTGCAAATAAAACATTTAAAACTGAACAATAATCAAACTGAAAAAAATATATATAATTGAACAGACAAATGAACACGGGCACTTACACAAACACACAACATTAAAGCTCACAGATAGACAATGACCTTTGAGTGTCCACACGTGTCCACACTGCACATACAGCATAAATACATAAACACAGGATCGCAGCAGCATCAAAACCTATGTCGGTGGTGAAGGTTGTCCTCAAAATACACACACAAAGTGTTAAAAGTATGAGGGAGTGAGAGAGCAGTCCTGCCTGGTTCCTCTCCACCACACACAGCATCTACAGCACTGTCTACACACAACTGTCTACACAGCAAAAAAAAAACAAAACACATCACCAAAGCATTACTGCACACTCAGAAGCATTACAGTCCAATACAATCATATTTAGTGTATAAAAGAAACTTAAAGGACCATTCCAGCGATTGTGCTTGTTTGAGCTTAATATATACAACATACAGTACATGTTATGTTAATGACAATTTCCAAAACATATAAATGTTTAGTTTTCCTGTTGTTTTTTTTTTCAAATCCCCTAATCTTTCAAAATCAAACATTTAGGTGATTCATTCACCCACCTTAAAATTCATTGTTTTGCCTTTTAACAATTTTGCATGATTGTAGAAGGGATGATCATTTTAATTTCTCAGTAAAAGCCATCTTCTCCAGGGACTATATTCCTTGGCGGAGAAATACATTGTCTTCTGTGCAGCGCCGAGTTGGATGAGTTAAATGAAGTTACTTCGATAAAAAAAACCTAATAGACATGTTGTTCGTTGTAGTGGTTTACATATCTCATGCGTGTTTCAAGTCCCTACACGTTAATTTTTATAGCGTACTGGAATGAATTGAAACCAAAGGCAGTCTGGAAGGCAGGAAAAACATTCAAAAATTTAACACTAAAGTAGTGTATTTTGGGAAATGGTTGTCAGTAATGTTGTATATGTGGATTGTATATATTGGGCTCAAACATGCACCACCACTAGTATGATCTTTTAAGGTGTAAACAGCTGTATTATCAGTGTTATATATGTAAAGTGATAGTAAATGGCAAGCCTAGAAGCAGCCAGTGTAAACTGTTTTCTTTCTTTTAATGGAAGCATATCTTCCATCAGTTGGACGTTCGCTGAAATGCATACTGCATAGCCACCCTGTTAAACTGGGAATGAGTGAAGGGCAGGACCTTTACCAAGAGGCCATGGAGGGGCTTTCTTTCCTTTGGAACCCCTTAAGATGGAGGTTGGCTTGATTCTTATACACACACACAAATGTGCACAACCACATGAATGCCATACAAACCCAAAGACACAGTGCAAAAGCAGCAGCATGCAAAAGTAAAAAAAAATGGGAAAAGCAAAGTGGTTGAGAAAAAAAAATAGACAAATACTAAAGAATATAAATAAATTATTGCAAAGGAAATAAAACATTACAAAATATTTGAATTAATTAAATAATAATTACTTTGAAGACAAGGCCAATAACCCAATATTATAACATTTATGTACACTGCTGGGTATGAAAATATCTAGTTAAAGCTTACAAGACTGGTAAATTACTGATGTCTATACATGAGTGTAAAAACATCATGTGAAAGTGTCACATAGATCTCTTCACAAATAGCTTGTCCCATATCAGTTTGGCCCATATCTGTTTAAATTTTTGTATCTGTTGCAGTCAGTCTTTAATCAACAATGCTAAAAGAACAATAACATGTTGGAGACTCTACAATGCTCATTACGTCCCAAAATATGAACATGTTGCATGGAACATTGTTGAAAATTTTGCAACTGCCTTACCACTAATGGGCCTGAAATGTAAAAGTTTGTTCTCTGGTTGGCATTTGAGGAAAGGTGATGGGACTTTAAGGTCAGAAGGGTTTATTCCCTTGAGAGTGAATGTGCTCAGCAAATTTCACAGCTATCTGTCTGCAAATGTACCAGATACATTGTCTACAATGCTGACATTTTGCCCTGAGGGAGACACTAGCTCATTAATTGTCCAAAATGAAAAGGTATCATCATCATCTATGAATGTGCCCAATAAATTTCATAAGAAATTTACATTAGATTTTAGTGGAAAGGTTAAGTGGTCATCAAAGCAAAATTTCCAAAGAATTTTGCAAGCAGTAATTTCAGGCCCTTTCCTGGATATGCTTCTTAAGTGCTCTGCAGTTTGACATGTACTGAGCATACATGTCTTACCTGCCCCTGTCAGACAGCTTCCTGCCATGAGGCTGACATTCAGGTGTTTCCAGGGTCCGAGGCTGCCTGGAGAATGGTGGATGAGCAAAGGGAACAATACAAAACAGAAAAAAAGATGGATGGATGGATGAGAAGATGGAAGAGAGTAGGATGGAGGATAAATCATTTAGATTGAGAAGAGTCTGTGTCTGGGGGCTGTCATTGGCCTTATAAGTTTATGATCTGGAAAACAGGAAATAGGAAGCATGCTGTGATGGATGGTGTGATGGTGATGTGAATAAGGGGTGTCACGCACGCATGCTTCAGCTTGACCTGTGTGTGTGTGTGGTATGGTGTGTATGTGTGTTTATGTGTGTGTACCTCTTCTTTGCACTGAGGTGAATTAAAGTCTCTTGAGTAGGAAGTAGCATCCATATTCTTCAGTCATGGACATGAGAATGACAAGGATGCACACGCACATACGCGCGCACGCGCACACACACACACACACAGAGTCACACTTATGATATGAATTATGGAGACAGCATGAATTCTAAGCCATTTCTGAACACTAAGCCTTGAAAAGAGGTAGACTTCTCGAAGGCTGGGAGGAAAAGGTGAACACACAGAAGATGCAAAATGCAATTCCCAGAAGAAAAGGTGAGTGCTGCAGGGCTGCAGAAAGCAAACTCAGCATGGTGGGACTTCACACCATAACCAGTACAAAAACACCACAAGCTCAAAAAGGCAGAAACTAGGGACTGAATAATGTGAAGAAAGGTATAAAAACAACCAGGACAAAACCATTGCAAGAACACAGCCAGGGGCACAAACTATTGCTCGACTTTATGGCAACAAATTATAAACCACAATACCATCATCAACAAACTAAAAGTGACCCTTACACAATGTGAGTGACAAATTATGAAACAAATTAAAACCTGTGAAAGTAAAAGCCTCGGGGACATTATGACTTTTATTTTTACAGGTTTTGTTGAAATTTAATCATTCACTCTCACTGTGTCCAGCCTATTGATCACCACACTGATGACTACCACTTTACGGTTAGCTTGTGACTGTATCTTGTATTTAGTGTGAAGTAAAGGGAAATTATGCAGTTGCAACTGATAACATGTAAGATAATGGTTTATATCTTTCTTCAGCAATTTATATCCAAAAATGATATGAGATAAAATGTGTTAGACAATGATTGCTTTGCATAATACAAGATAAAATCACTCACTACATATATTGCTTTTAAAAGACTTGCAGGAGCAGGAAAAGTTTTAGGTTGCCAGTGCACTAATGACTAGTCACAAAAGTTCAGAGTTTGGCAAAAGAATTAGTGTTAGCTGCAAAGATAAGGTAGAGCTTGACATTTGCCAGAACCCAATGGAAACCAACTGAACTCATCAGTGTGTCAATAAGTTTTGGTTGAATTTGTTGCTTTTGCACTATGTCTGGGTTGAGTTCAAGATAGCAAATCAGGAGGGAAAAAAAACTTTGGGAACAGGTGACATTTTGGGTGAAATTGGAACTGTGCCTTTGACCCTGGTTTGAGTTTGGTCATAACATTGAATGTTGTGTCTAGATGGTTTCAGATTTTTAGGCCTCAGTCAAGCTCTAAGAGGAAGCGGCTGGGCGCCCACATAAGGATACCTGTCATCTTCAGGGGAAGCATGTTGGATAAGAATCCTGGGACTGGCAGGACGTCTCCAGGGCAGGGAATGGGAGAAAGATTTTCTATGTGTATATAGGAAAATAAATTGCTTAATAAAAATAAACTAGTTGCAAATCTCATTTGCATAAGTGGAAACACATTCGGTATGCCCCCTAAAATAATGGCCACATACCACCATACTGCAAAGACTCATCATTGGTAGATAAGCCCTTGAGATGAATTTTATTTTCTCAAACCCCTGACAACGTGACCATCTTTTGTATAATTTTACTCAATTTAACCTTGAAACAAAGGTTATCCTCAACATAAGGTCATATTTTACAACACAACTGTACCAAGATCTTGAAATCACATGCTATATGACCAAAACTACCAAATCACAAAATCACGCTATTTATTATTGTGCATATGGGTGGAATTTTAATAAGCTATAGGTGTCAAATACTATATCTGTCATGGCCATAAGTTATACTGAAATCTTATTACACCTGCATAATAATTATAGGGAAGGTCATGAAAGTTGAGATTATGTGAAACTGACATTTTCAGTGAATGAATTTGGAATGAGAATGCAAAGAAATGTTAAAGTTGTACATTAAGAATGTCTGCTAGAATTGCTGCAAGTCCATAAATTTGTCATGTGGTCACTTGCACCACATCTTGATGTGTGCAAAAAATACAAACTTGCAAATGCAAATGTCAGGGAACATAATGTGGTTGTGTATACTACCACAACATTCAGAGGGTGAAGGTCTAGTGACACTAGTCATGTCAAATCTGCATATAATTACTTACAATTGTTTAAATTCCCAGTATATAAGTGATTTGCAAAAGTAAAACACATAAAGCCAAAAGCTAAAAATGTTTTGTAAAATGCTAAGTCATAGCTCTCTATGTTCATTTACAGACTCCAGTGTCTATGAATTAATAAAGTCCTACATTATCTAATTTAAGTTGGATTACTGAGACTAACTTGATCCAACTGAAATGAGATCTTGCCAAACTGCTGATTTCATGATCTGGTCTCATTTTATAGACCTCTAATGCTGCTGGGAAGGATTCGGTAGCTAGGAAAGCTCAGAAATGAGACCACAGAGTGGTTTAAGTGTCTGTTCTGCTGAGAAATGGATTGTGTTAACTTAAGCTGAAAAAACAGGTTCGTATTTCATAATTTAGCTACAATAGTTAGAGATTCATTGATCAGGTATACAAAGAGAGGTGCACCGATTCTGTAGCGCCAGGGCCAGTCTAGCACAGAAGAAACTCTGTATTCACATCAGCCAGTGAAGCTATTTAGATACTTATAATTTAATGATATGTACTTTGGCACAATGTTACACTTATCCAGTGGAAGGAAAAACATGTACTGATGCAAAAATTCTACAATGCCTCTGTCAGAGTTTCTGTGTCAGAGCAGCTTTGGATAAAAGACACTCTGGATTTACTATATCAGGATTAACCAGCCACACATCTCTGCAGCTCTTAACCTACTTTGATACATCTGTTTTTATCTGTTAACCTATTCTGAATAAGACTGAAAATTGTCCTTCCTAATGGCCAATGTACTTAGTAAACTACTTATATAAGTTTTCAAAAAAATAAAAAATAAATCAGTGCACCTTCTTGCATAACAAAGAGGAAAGGGATTGTGATAATGCATGGGAGCTACTGGGGAAAGAACAAAAAGAGTAGAGTGGTGTACAGTGAGGGTCTGCTGGGTGTAAAGGGGGGAGCTACATACTAAATCAGTGTGGAACCACTGAGAAGGGAAGGAGCTACAAACGAATGGTAGAGGATAAGGGACAACAGGGGAGCTACAGAAGGAGTACAAGAGGGATGGTGGGTACAGAGGCTTGTACCTTTCAAACTCTGGTGAGGGGGCATGATTGTCTGGAGTCAGACAGTTGGCACTAGCGCTCCTAACCCTGTCCAGAGAAGGCTGAAGATCACTAGAGGCACCACAGCACAACATGACATCCAATGGAGGAAGAGGAGACGGGGGGAAGAGGACAGAAACAAACACAAAGAGAAAAACAATGGATAAACAGAAAACAATACTTGAAAAGAAAGTCATGTTAGTTCATACGCTTGTCTGAGAAGTAAAACATGACTTGCCGGCTGGTGTAAGGACAGGACTAAGTTGTCATGGAGATGGGTTATGGTAGAAAAGTGCTTTCTTGGTTATCATGGCAAAGGACGAAAGGCTTTCTGTATTTTCTTCCTAACTCAGCTGGCCTACAACTACATGTTTAATAATAGTTTATAGTCTGTGTGCATGTGCGTGCTATCTAACTGTAATTTCACCTGTGAAGCTGAGAACACAGTGTGTGATAGAGCAGGGCGGTGCCACAAAATTGCTTGATCCCACCACAGATCTTATCTTTGGGCATGCAGGCAGCGTGGAACTAATCATTTTAAAAAGTGCATGCAATCAGAAATACAACAAAATAAAGGAAACTCAGACAAGGAAAAAACTATAAAACTCCTGCTGCTGTGGAAAATACTTGCATAAAAGCCTGTTCACAGGCTTTTGTAGCCATATTAAGGTGTGAGAAAGTGTATGTGTCTTATGCTGTGTACTTTTTTTTTCTAGTGTATTAATTCTAATATTGGGGATTATAAAGTTTTAAAAACAAAAGCATTACCTGCTCCTCCATAGGTTGACAAAATTATTTAGTTAATCATGCTGACATCCTAAAATATCTAACTGTGGACTTACCTGCAGTTGTATTTGTGAATGCCGTTGAATAAAAGCGGCATCTTAGGTGGGAGTGAGTTAGTGTGCTTAGTAGATCTCCTGATTCTAGCATGCATGTAATAAACAGAAGTAGGAAAACAGGAGAAATGAGTGAAATAATAAATAAATGTGTGGGAGCGTGTGAACAATAGAAAGTGTTTAAAGAGCAAATGACAAACTTATCCAGTGATATTTTGTGTTTTCTAGCTTACAAAATTGGATTAAAGATACTGTAGCCATTAGTAATCCCATATGTGAAGATTTGTGTTTCACGATTCTCTCTGTTTATCAGGCACTTCTTCACTATTTCTTGTCAACCAACAAGTTTCTCAACACTGCAAGTGCAGTATATGACGCTTTCCCTGAGCAAAACTTCAAATTAGAGCTCAGCAATAACTCTGAATCCAAGTAAAATCACTGGCTAAGCTTGTAAGGTTTTGCAGTTTAAATGAGTAGAAGCACCACATGACAGGCACAGAAGCGTGGAAAGCTGGTTTAAGCCTCTATGGACATTCTTCAACACATCTGAGTGCACAGAACTTGTTTATCTGCTTTCTACATCTTTATCAGAGACAATTATTTTGATAGACATGAGATTTTGTTTTAATCCTCTAACTCGGCATACAGATGTGTTCTCAAGAGTGTAACTTACCTCTTAGGCTGTGTACTCGGTTATATAAAACTCATGTGGACATGACTGTACATGATTCATAGGTGTGAAATGTTCAAATTTTCTTAAATTTTGATATCTTAAGAATGTATAATAGGAGAATGTAGGAGTGCAGAGACAAGGAATCATGTTATTTAGCCAAGAGGAAAAGGAAGAATAAGTAGAATATTGTTGGTGTGACTCCCACCAAAGGGCCAGGAGTAAGGACCATTCCATCACAGAGCACTTTTCAGTCATGTTAAACAATCATTTTGTGCTGTCAGGGATGAAGCAGTGTCTGAATGCTCCAAGAGTGCCCTCTTGTGGACTTAAAATAGTACTACATATACACTACCACAGGATTCCCTCACATCATCTTCATCACTTCCTATCCAATCCATTCCCACCTGACGCACAACATATTTTGAATGCACAACTCAATCTGATTGCCTTTTCAAACATTTCATTACCTTTTGTGACAGTATGACCTTTCGAAATGACAGTAAACAGTGTCATCATGCTAATGTCTGTCTGTGTTGCACTTCCTGGTGTGTTGCACCACATGATGTGGTCAAATATCACCATGGCCATCAACAAAGGTCATTTTGAAGATTAAATCTTCACTAAATGTTAGATTAATCTGCACCTGGATTTGATTTATTTCTGTTAGTATCCATTCTGTTTCTATTTGGTCATGTATGACATACAATTAGAAAACTGCCAGTTTATCTACTTATCTTTTTGGGGGTGTGATTGTGTAACACCTGCTAAAGAACAGGCTAGACAGACAGTGTAACAAAAAATCAAGCTCTCTCTCAGTCAGCAATTTTGCTTACGTGTGTTGTGTCATTTTTTATTTTTTATTTTTTTTACAATAATTTACTATACTTCACCACATTTTACATTACATCTGTGTAGTACGTCTGTGTAATTTGTGAGCTCCCCAAAGCATTCATCAGTTGGCCAGATGTGGTGCAATTTTAGTGAAGGTTTACCGAGAGAAACTTTACTTTTTATGTTTTAAATCAGTCCAGTCTGAATCTCCTGCCCTCTTCTGCTTTCTAGATTGCAATAAAAAGATAATTATATAAATTTACTTTGTCAACAAAGTTTGTCTTACTCAGACATTTTAAGTTATCTACCTTTTTACATTATTTAATTTGATTGTTCCAACATTACAAAGTTACTTCTGCTTGGTCTGACCTAGAAATTAATCCCAAATCCAGAAGCAAATGAAACAATACATTGTGACTGGCCAATTTACCTGGTATGGAGGCACTCAGCACTTTTGCCCCGCATTGATTGATGGATCATGATGACCTCACTGTGGTTACCATGGGAATGAATGATACATGAGTAAATTAACAATGGTTAAAAAACCAGAAGAGCAGAAGGAACAAGAAGGAGAACAGGGCAGAGAATATGTCACTGGCATGTATAAACACACATACACACGCACCACACATACACACCACACATTTGCACAAAAATGCCACTGACATGGGCAATCAAAGCCTTTTTTTGTCAACACACCACTCTAAAGTCACTTTGTCACATGAAATCCACAGTACAGCTACTATACAAACTTCTAAAATTCAGTCAGAGAAATTAAGAAAAAACACAATAAATGCATTCAGAGAAGTAAAAACCAATTTCCGCAATTCACACAACTCACACACAACTCACACACAACTCACACAAAACTCCCCTCTCTTACGTCAATTATGAACACTAATACATGGTCAGTGTTACACACACAAACATACAGGGAAAGAAAGAATAATAACTTTGACCTACACTTGAAACAATATGCAATTCTGGTGACATTTAGTCCAACACACACACACATACACACACACACACACACCTGTCGTCCAGGTACTCCTCCTCCTTGTGGCGACCTCTGGCAGCATCGTAGTAGCGAGTTGGAGATCGAGAACGACGACTGTGAGAAATCTCATCATCCAGACTCCTGAAAGAAAGAAAGAAAGAAAGAAAGAAAGAAAGAAAGAAAGAAAGAAAGAAAGAAAGAAGGTTCGTGTCAGGTTGGTGGTCAGGCAGTATTGCAGTAAACTTTTGGCAGGATTCTTCCAGCAAAAGGCAAGCTGGCAGCACTGTGTGTTCTGCATCAGAGAGACATTTCATTAGTAGATGGACTCGGCCTGCTGCTTTCCAACAAACGCTCCTCCTTTTTTTCACTGTACTATGTTTCTTTTACCTCTTTCAAGCATTAGACTAATATATCACTTTTTATTTTTACCAGGCTAGTAATGCTCTTTTATTAGAAATTTGACATCAGGCAGTGCCACCCATATCAAATAATTAACAGTTATGAATTGAACCCATTTCTGCATGAAGAATTACATTTATTGAGATGATAAAGACTGTTACCTGTAGCTTGTTGCAGATGCATTAGGATGCAGGACGTGATGCATGCACTGCTTACAGTATTTTCTGCTCATGTATTGGGATGCATGCCTTAAATATGACCAGTTTTGTTTGTGCTTGCATTTAATGATTTATGTATATTAATTTCAGCATGTGACCCCCTTCAAAATTATATCTTGAGTGAGACTTGTACAGATTTTCATGTTCTTATTTTTATTAGGGGTCTATTTTGAAACCTTTTCAATGCTTTTATTTGAAAAAAAACATAAAATTTAAAAAAAACCACACAGTGATCCACTTATACTTCTCCTGTCAGAGCACTACTGTGCACACTAAGTGAAAACAGCCTGTTTTTGGTTCCATATGTTTAAAGGCTCCCTCACAAAAAGTGTGTTCTGGTCTGATTAGTCAGCCTCATCAGCTCTAAGCTGGCAATTCCCACAGACACTGCCAGACACTTTGTGTGTGTGTGTGTGTGTGTGTGTGTTTAATCCAATGTGTTCAAATGTGTTACGTTGTGACGTCAACGTGGTTATGGAAGTAACAGACTAATCTACGAAGAATAGCTGAGGGAAGTCCAGGACCTGTGGGTTTGACTTACTGGATGCATTTCTTTAGGGATGAACCTCGAATTTTGCACCTATGATAATACTCAGCACTACTGCTATAAAAATAATGTAATATAACATAAAACATAATATGTCCCCTTTAAACCATCCTCCCACCCTCACCTCTGGGCAGGAACATTGGGTGGTCGTGACCGGATGCGTCCCTGCTCCTCACGGTGCGGGGAGACTGAGCGGGAACGTATGTGATGGGCGGGTGTCCTCTGCTGCTCCGGTACCTCCAGGGTGGATGTGGGCTCCCGCTGCCTCTCCCTGCCACGTGATTCCGCTGCTTAGAGGAGACCGGCATCACAACACACACATAATAAATGTGCATGTGTATGAATGTAAAGATGTAAAACACAGAAAAAGAACTTGACAAAACTCTACCAGTGTAGGTAAGCTGGTCATGATGCAGTTGATTTAGAGTGAGGCTGATTCTAATCTGGTTTGAATAAACTGTACTTGAGCCTATACAATAAAACTGGAAGTATAACAGACCCAAGTAGATCATGGTTGATGAAGTAGCAGACACTCAGACAAGTTTAACAAAACTGCAAGCTGAATCTCAGATTGTGAGTGTGGGAGCCAGATGATAGAATCTTTTATACTACAACAGAATATGAATAATGCCACATACTTCAATTCAACACAAACAGGAAAATTAAAAGGTAGTTGAAGCACAACACATTTCACATTTGAAGAAAAATACTAACAACTCAAGAAATGTGTTAATTCAATCCCAAATTTAAGTTTTTATACAGCGAATGCTTTTATTTGGCATCAAAATTCTGTGTCACCAGCAGATTGTTGGCTCCAGAGCTCCATAATAGCATCACACATTAACAGTAACACTTCCCAACCAAACTGAGAAGACAACCTTTTGAAGTGATAAAGAGTGGCCATTGTATGGCCTGCAAATTTTAAAAAGCGAAATATCATTAATTCAGTATAGCTGATAGCCAGGTTTATTTTTGAAACTATTTCAGTTGAACACAAAATACTGTGCAGTTATCTGTGATATACTTCAGTAGGGTACAAATATTTGTTGTTATACAGTATATTTGTGTAAATTCAGACATCTCCTACACCACGCCACCACACATCATGTACAATTTCATATTCTTTCATTTCATTCTTTGAAATAATGCAAGCAGCCTGCTATTAAACAGCATCTAAACACATGCTAAAGTGCTGGCAGGAAGCCCGATTATAATCAAATAGTAAAGTACAACAGGACAACCACTCTCTGGGCTATGGAGTATCAGAGGATTAGTCAGATGCCTTATGTTTAGAAACTACAGTGTGTGCTTGGATTTGTGTCAATTGAACTGTGATGAAAAACAATGTATGAAGATAAAAATATAAATGAAGCGACTGATCAGCCTTGAAGGAATCTGTGTCAGTCACAAGTCACAAGCTTCATTACCAAGAGAGCATCACCTCACAGCTCGCTGGAGCCATTAGTTCTAATTTGGAAAAAAAGATGCAGGAAGGTCATCTGTCTTTTCATCTATGGACAGAATCTTATATTATATGGAATCTTAATTCATTTGAATTTTACATCTGAAACATCGTTTAGACCAAGGAAGAGTAAAAGCCGTAATTCACAATTTAAATCCTCGCAACGAAATTGCTCTCATGGCATATAATCTAAATGTTCTATAGGAATTAATTCATGGCCTTACTGCAGACAATGGAACGGGTGTGCAATCAAACAATAATCTGATTCTTAATTAATTTAATATACACCATAACGTTAACACACACATACACTTAGACGCAGACATTTACAGTACACAGTGATACACTGACACACAAACATTAAAATTCCTAGTTCACCTTATTCAAATGGTTCAACTGTATAAATGAATGCCTTTAAAGTGTATTTTAGCAGTAGTTTATTTATAGTCTCATTGTTCTCTCTGAGGCAGGACAACACCCGACTGGAGTGTGATGTTGCTGCTGCAGACCAAAATGTAGTCTACAAAAGTTTCCCCATCCATCAGTTAAATTATGGTGGACTACAATTACTCTATGTTTGATATTATGTTTTTTTTTTTAAATAGTACTTCTTATAAAAGAGAGGAGGGTGTCAATAGTTGTGTACTGTAAATAACAAATGTTAAAAAAATAAAGAATAACATAGTAAAAAAAAAATGCAAAAAAACTCAGGTACAAGTACATAAGTGCAAAAATTAAAATAATTTAAAATATTATTCCTCTTAAACTGAACATGACTACAAACTTGGGTGCTGATTCGGCAATGTAACAGTCCCACTCCCACTCAAGGGCCCCAAAAAAACCATCACAAAAATAAAAATACAAACTGGGAAACATTCCATGTAATACCAGGAAATAGCCCCCACCTTTAGACATTACTGCTGTACCCTCATCAAATTCAGCCTCTGTTATACGGTGAGAACCTACAGTACACATCATGGACACATATGCACGCACACGTACGCATGCACTCACACACACACACACACACACACACACACACACACACACAGACAGACACACACGCATATGCACAGATAAAGGTGCAAACATTAGGGAAACAGACATTTACATACACTATACATACACCATATATACTGAGTATTGGTCATAGCACACCACCACGCACAACTTTGTGTTTTGTTTTGTTTTTTACTTATAGATACATGCACATGCATGCACACTCACACAGACACACACACACGTCTGATATAGAAAGAGCTTACACATACAGTACTATACACAAATAAGTGCCATCACAGCCACACACTCAGACTTACGCTGCAGCTTCTTGCCAGGGGTTTCTGGGTGTGTGTGTCTTCGGGGCAGGTACGGGGAGGGTCGGGGCAGCGGTATGGACGAGACATCATGGGTTTGGAGTGGATNCGGGGCAGGTACGGGGAGGGTCGGGGCAGCGGTATGGACGAGACATCATGGGTTTGGAGTGGATACCAGTGAGGCTTGTCATCTAGTAAGGCCGTCTCCAGCTCTATCAGGATCTATTCAAGTAAAAATCTACATCATTTCTTATAAATGACTGTTTTGCTGCTGTTTGTGACTGCAGCAGCTTACAGCCTGATGGACATCATGAAACTAAACCATGAAATCTTTTATATACAGAAATATCCACTGTCTGCTAAAGCTCTGCTGGCACACAGGAATGACAGTTTTTCATGTTTTCTATCAAAATCTATCCACTAAAAACATGTGTTGCCCTTGTGATGTCTTGTCATTTTGTCCTGTGTTGCTTTGCTGCTGCATATGGAATTTTGCGTGGGGGAAATGACAGTAATATTATTAAATAGTAAGTGATGAGTAGGCAGCCTGACAGCTTTCTTTTAAAACAAATGGATGCTTGTGGTTTGAGATAATAAGATCATAAACAAGGCTCATCTCAAGCCTTTATGATGAAACAGAAGTTTAAAATGAAAGACACATTATTTCTATTGTGAAATCATTTTGAAATGTTGTTTTACTATTTAACAGTGCAGCAGTAGGAAAACTTACTAAGTTAAATATGCAGCAGAAGAAATTTTACAGCACTAAAATCCAGAATAAAGACTAAATTAACCCAAACTAATACTGAAAACTGCTATTAGGAGATAATGACACTTGTAAGATCATGGAAAAACTGTTTGACCTTTAGATAACATTGTTATACAATTATTATTTTGGGACACTGGTGTTAAAAACTAAATATAAGGACAACTTCTTATCTCTGGATGACAAACTAAATTACTATAGGCATGATCTGAAGATAGAAGCCTAAAAACATTATCAGCAACCACTGCTGCTCCTGGCTTCCACATAATACCAATCTGGAGATATTATCTTTGTTGGATTTTGCAGATTAACACACAATGACAAAGAAAAATAACAGCAGTTTAGGCACTAAGATTATATTGTAATAATCCAGAGGGATTTAATTAGACTATTTTTCACTGTAATTGTGAATGTTATGCAGTGATGGTGTCAGCAAATTTATCCCATATTCAGTACAAAACATGATGCTCATAACAAGTGGCAAGACAATGCAATGCTTGTGTGTGTGTGTGTGTGTGTGTGTGTGTGTGTGTGTGTGTGTGTGTGTGTATGTGGTACCTCTCCTAAAAATGTGCTGTCCTCCTCTGGTGACCTGGGCTGGTCCCACAAAGTCAGCTCCAGCATGTGGTTGCGGAAATCCCTGCGATGGACGTGCGTGTAGACGAACGTCTGGTTCCATTTGGGCTCACTGGTTTTCTTCACCGTCTTTGTCCTCCGTTTGCTCTTGTCACTGCATGTTAAATACACACACACACACACACAGATACACAGGCGTGCACACAGCAATGTGCAAACATGCAGGATAGATATACTTTTTTTTTTCATATAAATTTTCTCACCACAATGTTTTACCCTGCAAACTTTGATTCTTTGTCAAACTGTCGACTAGCAACAAAATGACCAACATTTCATGCAAAGTGACCTGCATTATTCCAGACTTTAACCTATGCAACGTAAATCAAGACTGACTTGCAAATTGCAAATGACATTTGTGGAAGTTCTGGTTGACAAACTTGAACCTAAGCAGCAACCAAGTTTAAGTGCCTTAACATGCAGGTCCTCTAATGACCACTAGATGCTCATGGATACTGTACTGTATGGAGTTAAAGGGTCAAACCGTCAACTTTTCTCTTGAAATACAAAGTCAGCCAGTGTTTTCCATAAGAATTAGCGTCTTAGCAACTAATTTAACTTCTACTTTTTGTCTTACTGACGATGTTAAGAAATTATTATTTTATTAAAGAGCTTCAGCTTGTTCAAGTTACTGCTTCTTTATTCCACATCAGCTAAATTAAGTCTTCCTCCCCTTTGACCTAATTTCAATTTTCTTTCTCCAAAATCAGCTACGGAAGTGAGAAGTAAACTCAAATTCTAGGCTTCAAAAATGTCTTTGTGGAAACATCACAGTGGCATCAGAGATGCTACAGTCACCTTTTAACAGGAAATAACAGGAAAGCTAAAATATGGTTTTATATTTTGGAAAATGGTTATCAGTAATGTAAGGTGCATGCTGGTGGTATTGAGTGCAAAATGACGGCATGGTCCTTTAAGAATCCAAATAGCTGTTTTTTTGTACTGAGAGGTCTGATGTAGTATTTTGTCTTTCTTCAGAGTGCAAATTAAACATTTTTGCCATGTAAAAGTGTTTATATTTATCACTATGATGCATGCTGGCGTACCTGCGGTCGGGGAGGAAATACATTTTGACGTAGGGGCTCCTGGGACGCCCGTCAGGACGAAGAGAAAGCTGTCCAGCCTGCAGCACGTTGACTATTAGCTGGTGACCCGCTTTGTCGTACCACAGCTTCACCTGGATGGTAAACACACAAACACATGCATTCTATATCTCACCTTCATCTCAACAAATTGACAACATTCCAACAATCACAGCACAAACAACACACACACACACACACACACACACACCGAGAGTTGTCCAGGCATTTGCTGTGGAGCGTCTTGGAGCATCCCAGGACTGGAGGGAGATAGGACATTTAAGGAAGGTCTCTCCATCTTCTGGGACTCAAATGAACTGGAACCTGCTGCAAACACAAAAATACGATATTTCATTTGAAATACCTAAGTGCTTGGACCCTTCATGATTTTACTCCTTTTTGGCTTGATCATTTTGAATACTTAAAAAAAGCATGACTTTCATTTTAGAATAACTGTAAACTTAATCTGAACATATAGGCAATATATTCCAAACCAATCAAATTTTGTGCATATAGTAAAGATGACAGGTTCACCAATCAAAAAGAAGTGCCATATTTTGCCTCAATCATGTGAATGGGCTGCCTGAAATTGATTAATATTGTCACTTTTGTCAATATTGTCAATCATTAATAATGTCACTTGACTTTTCTCATCCCACCATCACTTACAATATGTTCCATCTGGTGAGGATGCCATTAAATTAAGAGGCTTGGCTGTGCTGTAATTGTATATGCTTTCAATGTCAAACTTGATTTTATTTGGAGCACATGGCAGACCATACTCCTCCAGGTTTGTTTAAGAACAAAACTATTTCAACTCAGGTGGCACCGACTAAAATGTCTGAAACTGTATGTGATGCTTGCAAAAGCAAGTATGGTGTTTCAAAAATATGGACATAATCAAAATTAAGCAAAAGAATAAGGGACAGAGCCACCAGCTTTTACTGTAGTTTTCTTTGGAGAACCTAGCATGATAAAATAAATCAAGGGAAGCTGCCTGATGCCTGTATTCAGCTGTTTTTCATGTGTTCTTAAGAAATATAACAGCAAAGTCTAGGGACTATAACTAGCTGGTTGACAGATAAAAAAAAACAACTGGTTAATCCAGTAGACATTTGTTTACAAGCTCTAGGGTCTCATTTATAAAATGGCACAATCAAATTTTATCTTAAGTAAAATTAACAACTCAGTGACAACATTGGCATATCAGTCCCAATGTCTCTCTAATGTAATTTTAATTAAAAAAAAACAAACCCCAAAACAAAACAAAAAAAAAAACAGGATAAAATATTGTTTTCATCCAAGAACACTTCATCAAATATGGCTNACAAAAAAAAAAACAGGATAAAATATTGTTTTCATCCAAGAACACTTCATCAAATATGGCTAAGGATTATAATTAAACAGTGAACCTTAACAAATGTCATGCTAAAGTGCCAAGTAAACTTTTCCACAATAGTTACCAAAAAAATGAAGTACAAGTTGGAATATATCACAAGACAGATAATCAGCAAGAAATAAAAAAAATAAAAAAATAAAAAAAAAACAAGGTGAAAGATGGCCAAACATCTCAGAGAAGATACTTACTAGATTCTAATGGAGGGTGGGACGTGTCGGGGATTCTTGGGATATCACTAGAAATAAGAAACAGTAAATACGTATCAGTCACACTCATACTAACATCTAATTGGACAAAGCAAAGTTAGTAATATTCTTAGTTTACAGGCATGAACATGCATATTGATGTAGTACTTATTTTAAAGGTAGAAAGTAGCACTTTAATCAAAAGTTATTTTGACACTCAGGTCAAAATATCAAGTGGTTAAAGTTCATGGAGAAGCAAAGTGAAGATATGAGGAGAGCCGAGCTCTTCTCATGAGTCCTGTGTTTCCCAGACTCATTTTTGTTGGAGCACAGCTGTTGAATTAGACTTAATTGTACAAAATGAAAGAATACAGGTTTCCACCCATAATTCAGTTCTGTTGATCTTAGCCACCCACACCTTCCATCACCCAAAAAAGGATCCCATGGGAAACACCAGAATCCTTTGTGCTGTTAGCCATTCCTGCATGCCCCCTTTCAGCCATGTGACTGTTACAGTGACACCATGTAATATAAAGCATGTATGGTAGCCTGCACAACACTTATCAGTGTAATACTGTAATTCCAAGATTAAAAAAAATTTAAAATTACAAATTTAATAAAATTATATAGAAAGAATAATTAAAAAAAAAAAAAAGATNAAAAAAAAAAAAAAAAAAAAAAAAAAAAAAAAAAAAAAAAAATAGTTAAGAGGTATGTGGAGGCAGTGAGGATGTCTTGCTTCATGTTCATCAGGTCTCATCCTACCTTAGATTTAAGCATTCAAGGTCATAAATTAACACATTTTTCTAACAAAAAAAATGTATAAAATAGAAATTTTGTATTTACCATTAGCCAATAAATTGAAAGTGTATAAAACTGAAAAACACCACTGCTTTAAAGTATATAATGCTTAAGTTTTGATTTTGAATTCAAATATTAAACTGATAAGCATGGACCCTGGATTACTTTTTGTAAGCACCTTTATATATGATTTTGCTTTAGACTCCTCAGACTTTGAGTGGAATGGAAAAACACACTTCCTGTCACTCCACATACTGATTAAAGTCTTGCAAAAGCAACAGACATTGCCCAATGGCCATTTTGCATCCCTTCAAGTAAGCGTTCAGATAATAATTCTGACTGGACATGACAAATAGCAACAATTTTCACAAAACCCAGTAGTTTCAGCAAAATTTTGCATCCCTAAAGTTTGGGATTCAGTTCTGCATATTTAGGGACTCAAAATGGCACAAGCAAAAGCTTTAAATGCAGTCAGGTGATTGTTTCTAGATGAAGCATGGGAGGATTAAGGTTTCCTAAAGAAACGGACTGTTTACTTACTGATATTTTCTACACACCCTTCGCGAGTGTTTGGGGAGAAAGTAATAGATTCAACTTTTTTTCTCCATTAAAGAGGAAATGAGGTTAGATCATAGGGAAAGCACCAATAGCTTTGAGAGAAATGAATGTGAAAGCTATCTAAATGATACTGAAATATGTGACCCCCTAGGAAAACAGATTCTGAATATCCCTGATTATATCACATTTTTTGAACATTCACTGTCAACTGATTATTCTTGTAATATACACATGTCACATATGTAATTAGGTTATGGATAAAGTTAGGCAACTAAGGTTAGGGAAAGATTATGGTCAAGGCAAATAAACTATGGTTAAGGCAAGCTTACACAACTTAAACACTTGGTTAAAATTAGGGAAAGATAGTCATCATGGTTTAAAAAGTAAAAACAGCAAAATATGCTGTAGATTACAGTTGAGAACCCCAGTCTTCACTGTGAAAGGTGAACACATTGTAGGCATATCCAGTTTCCTGAATTTCACACTCTTACTATATGAGCATCATATGATTTCCTGTATTTTGACGGAATGCTGACCTTAATGTAAATCTTGTAATGCTGAGTGATTCAACGTAAACACAATTCCTACTCATTGTTCCTAAAATAAATTGATTCTTCACTTTAGCTGCACTGATCACCTTGTTTCTCACCAACTGCCTCAGAAAAGCTGATCAGTACCAGTCTGGGTGGCCAGTCTGCATTCGGCATCGGTACGAGAAACTGGCCGGTGAGCCCGCTTAATCTCAAATTCCTCATCAATATTAACACTGAGCCCTTCTGTCAAGCTCTTTTGTACACAACTCAGCAATGTCCCCTTAGTTTTGAGTCTCTTTCAGCCCCATCAGTCTCACTTAGTTTCTTCTGCTATGATTTTCAAGCTTGTATTTGGTCCCACATAGCTCCATTTCTTTATATTTTTTACCCCCTCACTCAGTAGCTGCTGCAGAGTTTCCTTCAGGTGAGTGATACATGTTTCAGCCTTCTCTAGTTTCTCTTGCATGGCTGTTGTCTTCAACTCTGTAATAGTTTATTAACAATCAACAGATCTATTGTGAGAGTGTGCAGCACATTCTGGTTATTTGAACAAAGAAACTGTCAATACTTGCACTTGGGTTTAATGGGGTTTTTTGGGGGGGTNGGGGGGGCAGCCCTCCGCCATGCTGTCTTCCTCGTGTGTGGGGCTTTTCCTTTTAGCCATGCATGCTTTTGAAGTACCTCGACATTGACATGGTCTTTAATTTACTTTCTCATAACTTTGAAACTAGGCCTGTAATGAGGTATTAGACCAATAAATGTGATAACGTACGAACCGCTAAGTTATTATATTAACACATTTTATTTGTGGGTAATTGGAGGAGCCGCCATTTGGTTCACAGTCCCCATGTGACTCCTATCTGATGGGGTCTTGAAGACAATTTAAAGAATTTAGATTCAGAAACCAGACCTGGAACACATGTTCAACAGACACAATGCAAAAAATGAGCAGCCCAAGGAGAAAGTCCTTCACGCTGAAACAGAGAACCCAAAAGGCAAACTTCAAGAGTCAGGAGGCCATTAAACTAAAGGCCTGAGAGAGGAAGAAGCAGGCTTGGTTCAGGAGGTAAGCACTGGAGAAAGATGCACAGAGAGGATCAAATACACCTTAAGGAAATGGCCAAGAAGCAGCATGGGGCCATTAAGAAGGAGAAACGCCTTTGTGCTGAAATAGGGAACATGAGGTTGAACCTCAAGAACTAGGAAGCCTATTATGCTTAAGACCTGGGAGAGCAAGAAGCAGAAATTGGAAAGTGAGCCTTTCAAAGCCCTTCAAGGACCTCCACAAAGACAAGCTGGACTCCATCGTATGGGAGCGAGAGGAACATAAGAGGTTTTTAGGCTATATAGATGACATGAAGAATGAGGAGCCAGACAAGCAAATTAATTATCTGTCAGGAAAGCAAGGCCTCATCCTAGAAAAGGATGAAGGCTTCCACCAATTCCTTCAAGGAGCTCCACAAGGACATGCAGGACTCAGAGTTACTCCATCCTTGGAGACGGGAGCTAGAGGAACATAAGAGGTATAACTTATTCGGCTATGCAGACAACACGAAGAGTGTCTTATGTGAGATCAGCTAATCCTGAGTCATATCTTCAGTCAATGTTTAAAAAGGATAATAAGTTAAATTCAGTGCAACACACAGACTGACACATGATGAACAGCTGCATTTTTAAATATAATCCAGTTAGAGTATGACAGAGTACAATGCCAATCAGCCACCTTTGTACTGCCACCGCAAGTCCAGTCCACTGAGTGTGTTTTACTCATGACTTACCCAATAGGCCTGGATACCACCAGCTCCACTTGAGGCTCGCCTTGAGACTCCAGGATGATGTTGTAAACTTCTTTCATGGTCGCTCCTGGTAACAGCTTCCCGTTCCACTGCAAAACCTCATCCCCTGAAGTGCAATGCATATAAGAGCACTAATTGCTTTTAAAGGTCATGTATTTAGATCCTGTAAAACTTTTCCAGACTCTATATGGTTCTGTAAATACCCATACCCATAACAAATGGTTTAGCTTACCTGCTCTCAGATGCCCCACAATGTCAGCTAGGCTGCCTTTCTTGACTTTAGTGATGAAGGCACCTAATCTCCCCGACTCTGTTACTCTGCCTCCCACCACCTGAGAGAGAGAGACAGAGAGAGAGAGAGAGAGAGAGAGAGAGAGAGAGAGAGAGAGAGAGAGAGAGTTTTACAAAAAAGTGTGATCAAAATGTATCATATCCATCATATAAGAGTTGGATATGATACATTTTGCTTAAATTTTTTGTAATGTAAAAAAAGTAATGGGGGACGTGAAACTATTCTGTATAGTGTATATGTCCAGTGTGTTTCCAGCTCCACTCTGACCTTTAACCCCAGCAATGCTCCAGCCTCTTTAGGCATGGTTGCGCTCCTCTTGCTGAGGGTGATTCGTCCAATCAGATGGTCTCCTTCCTTGGATGGCTGCCAGGTTACAGGATGCTGTAATACGAGATGAGAGTCAGTCTAATTGAAGATGCTCTGCTGTATGCAGCTGTACATTTATCTCTCAGAAGGCAAATGTGCAAATATGCACACAACTTATAGGAATGCAAGAAATCAACTACTATTCGAGAAACATTGATACAATATAAATAAAAATAATAAAAAAAATTACATGTTGTGGCTCTGACAATCTCTCAACTCTTTTAACTTAACTCTCAAGTCCCACTTATTTCCCACCTGCCAGAATCCTGAAATCCTGATCTGTACATTTTTGACAATTTTACTATCCAAGCTGCTTATTGGATGTATGATATGATTACTATAGACTTCCTCACAGGATCACTATGTATATGTTTTCGTGAACATAGTTATTGCATATGGATCAGAGCCACACAACATATCTACTTTGTTAAGGCTTCAGGAATGCAACAATATGTAGAATTTTCATATGAATAAATAAACCTTTTTTACTTATAGTTATAACACAATAGTAGTTTAACATACTGTATGTCCAGACCATAAAGGCTTTTACATTTACAGGTGTAAACATCCAGTGTTTCAAACAGCAAAGTGTACACAGGATGTGGTGCATTTTACATTTCCCATTTGTTTGAATCATGTAAATGAATGGAGAAAGATTACTACCTTCATTCTAGCCAAAAAAGGTAATCATACTGTACATAAATACTGCACATGCACACAAACTCTTAGATTATCTTTGGAATTGCAAAAGATACGAATTTGGCTTACACAATCTGCAAATACTGCACACAGAATTTAACACTCACAGAGTATCTGACATACACCTTTAACTTACAAATTGAAACATGTATGCTGAGCATTAAAACACACACACACACACACACACACACACACACACACACACACACAAAAGAGTAACTTACATGCCACACAGTGGGGTCATGTGGGTAGCACTCCCAGTCTGCTGCAAGAGAAAAGACACCAGCTCAGATACTAGCATCTAACACAGATTATGACCCATCATACATACTGTACACACACGCACACACCCATGCATGTAGCTGAAACTGTATACACAGCACATACCAGCCTGAGTCCTCCCATACACAGCTCCACCAAATTTGGGGGCTCTTCGGAAGGTATTTATTTACAGTAGAGAGGGTTAAGTTTATTGAATATTTAGGCCTGGGTAAGAAGTTTATCACTGCCGTCACTGCGGCTTCAAAATAATCCAAGAAGGCAGAGATAATCCAAAAGGACAAATGAGCCTGTTAAAATGTTAGAATACATGTTGTTGAATTACTCTGGGGTTAATTTAGTGAAGAGGTAAATAAAAAAGTTTGGTAAATTGTGACCTCAACTTGATGGTTATTATAGCAAGACATCCAACATTAGTTTAATGTGACTTTGTATGATATCTGTGATAAATCTATCTCAAAGATGGATGTCGCTGAAGATGGGAAACTGTTTGGAAGTGGGCTGTAGTTATGTAATTTAATATAATCAATCCATGTGGCCATGCTAAATCTACAATTTATGTACTGTAGCCATACATACTAACAATGTCATAATGTGCTTATTATTTTCTCCATCATTCAGGTACCTCTAAATTAAAACTGCTGCATTTTGTCATGTCCAACAAATACCTCTAGACATTTATACACAGTATTTCAATGCTTATAACAATAATATTTCTGGTTTTAGTCCTAAACACAACCTCCTTTCCACACATGGGCTGTGGTTGGGGTTGGGGGNGGGGGGGGGGGGGTGTTGACATAAAATGTGTGTAGAACCTCGACGATACTGTTATGTCACACAGTAAAACAGAGTCAAGCTTTCCTAGGAGCAGGGAGCCTCTGAGGTTAATGACTTGTGACAACTTATAATGACATTATGTAATCTTAAAACAAATGCTCTGACAACTGAGTTCTCAGTTTCATAACTCAAGCGTGAAGGTAGTGCTGTGGTGTCTGCGTGTGTGTGCAATTGAATGGATGTGTGTTCCTGTGTTTATGCATTTATGAGGACCCAAATGTGCCAACAAGGAAAAAAGTGATGGAAGCTGAATGCTGGAGTTTTAGTTGAACAAAGTTTGGACTCGGTTTAGGATAAAGCAACGTTCTTGAACCACTGGGTCGAGTCATTTGTTATACAAATAAGATTGTGGGAGATTTCTAAGTACAATATGTTGATATTGTTTTAAATTTAATTTTAAATAATAAATAATAATTTTAAGTGCATAAATAATAAAAAATAATAATTTTGAATATATCATCATTTCAAAATACACATATGTATTCTTGAAAATGTAATTGCATTTAATCCCATGACAACTTGCATGACTGCATGCAACCTAAGAACTTATCATTCTAAATGGAATATCTGTCTCTTCTTCCAACTCGTTTAAAATTGTTGCTCCTAAAAAAAAAAAAAAAAAAAAAAAAAAAAATCAGTGGTGGAAGAAATATGTTATTTATTTATTTGTTGGTGGGCTCATGAGAATTTTGTTAGCTATAATAGGGTCACAGGCTTAAAAAAAAAGGTTTATAAAGCCCTGGTTAAGGAGTTAGGAACTGGAAGCATATCTGGATCTATGTGAGTGGCTGCATATTTGTACGTGTGTGTTCCTGCACTGATCTGCAGCACAAAGATTTACATGCCTGGATGCTTCTCTTCTGCCAGCGAACACATCTTGGAGCTGACCCGGTCTTAGTCTCAAAGCTAAAAAAGGAAGCAGTGTCTTGCTGCCACGTCTGTGTGTTTAAATACTGTCCTGACACAACACTCTCATCTTAAAACCTCCACTTGATGGATGTCACCTCATCTGGTTTGGATCCAGGATGGTGTTGCACACAGCCCATCCTTTCAGAACACACCATACGTTCCTGATGTCACTTTCTGGTGGCCTGCTACATAGCATCAATCAAAAAACTCATGAACCTCTTCAGTGATCATCAAATAGCAAAAAAACAAATATAATCTATTCTATTTTTTGCAATGCAACTCATGTTCAAATTATTCTTTTATCTTCGTTCAAATTGCTTAAGTTTGTAACTACGTATGAGGATCAGGATGTGGTTAAAACAGCACATTCCTCACAATAGAAGCACCATTTACATTCAGTTACAAAGCATTTGATGATGATTACAGAATTAGAAAAGTTATAATTATTATCAACACTCATCTAATTAAGAAGTATGATTAGAAAAATAAGGCTGGATGATATTAATAAAATAATATTTCAAGATATTTTTGACAAAAACCTCCATATCAGTAATGTGACAATATTTCAAGGATGGCTATTGTCATTTTCAAAGGACATTTGTACATAAAACAAACCAACATTCATATTGTGGACATGATGACCAAGCAAGTAGATGATTTTGCATTGTTCCTATTCTTTACAATGTCAATATACCAAAAACCCATAGAAGATATGTTGTCTCATATCACAATATTGATATTCATATTGATATATTGTCGTTTTCTAGCCAGGAAGTCTATTCAGAAGCACAACAGAAGTAAAGAAGCACTGCAGTAAATCTACAACAGGACCAGTAGTTAGGTTGATGGATGTTAATCTAACCTTAAAAATAATGAAATATTTCTCTGCCTTTATTTATACTTGGTATAGTTTCCAGTGCTGCTGGTTGCAAAGGAGTGAGCCTGAGTGTTTTCCATTGCTTAGTGTTGAAGCAACATAATCCAGTTTAGAGTACAACACAATAATGGGCTCTCAAGTTTGGGGACATAACATGCTCTGTGAAGCTAAAAAAGGTCAACACTGGGGTCAAATGTGGGGTCACACCACCCCGTCTGACACACACGTGCATAGACACACATGCACGCGTGTGCACACACACACACCACACACATTATATGTTCCCACACAGTCTAGGATTGTTCCCCTTAGGCACAAGCTGAGACAATAAAATATGACACATAGTAAAACACACACACACACACACACACACACACACACACACACACACGATCTGTCCTGGAATAGTGTATAGCGATTCACTTTGACATTCAGACCCCTGGATATGTTTTGTTGCATGCACTGTACACATAAGTTAGATATTGCTGTTGCTGCAAATAATGCATTTAGAAAGTTGATAACATGCTAATTATGCACTGTGATGTACTGTAGATGCTGCATTTTATATCATAAAAACAACAACAACAACAAAAAAACACAAATCACAAGTCTTATGTTTTATATAACATTTCAGGTTTCAAAGGCTGCTCTGTAAAATGGCATAAAAATCTGACTATATTTCCTCAAATCAACAGGGAATATAAGCGCAGCCTTACCTGTTCTGATCACTGAAAACCGTGAGTTCAAGCAGAGAGGCTAAATGAAGACAGCAGACTGAGACTAAACAGCTATTTCCACTTCCTACATCCACCTCCCAAGTTCCAGTGTTCAAGTGGGAGTGTTCCAAAACACACACACACTGAAAAGACAGTGCACCTCGTACCTTAAGACCTTAAGAAGACTTGATATATTACTGGCTGATTTTGCAGGGCATTGTTTAAGTGTGTAAACAATACATGCCTTAACAATAATTTAACATATGCAGTTTAAGTGAGCTAAAATTAGCATTATATTAGCATTTCTTTAAACTAATGCACAAAGTCATAGTTAAGAAGATTTTATTGAGATTGTTTTTTTTTTATTCCTTGTCTTCATGACTTTAGTTAGGCTGATTTAAAAAGTATAGCAGGACAAATATTAATGTTTCCCAAGCTTAAAGCTCTAGTGTGCCATATTGACTGAAGTATATATGATGTATGAAGATTTTCGAGAAACCCAGAATGATGGAAAATCTATGCAAAGGATATTAATGGTCCCATAGGTAAATTTGTAGATCAAAGTTAGATAATCATTGCATCAGATTTTATGTCACTAGAGCATGCATTTTTAGAGACATGAAAGGTGATTGAGATTTCTAAGAATAACCTGTAGTGAAAAGAACCTCCAGCAGCTGCCAAAAGCAGTGGTGAACATTCCCAAGTTTGTCAAAATCAAATCTGTGATGCCAACCTGTCTCATGTGACTGATGGACAAACCTGTAATCTAATTGTTTTTTTATGAGTGCAGATTAATGATGACTGATAGTGTTTCTCACCTCTCTCACTGACACTCTCGATCTCAGCATCCTCACAGCTGCTGTACTCAGGTGTGGTCCCTCCGTCCTCCTCTGAACTGCTGACACTGGTTTGCCTCTTTCCTCCAGCACCCAGCCCACGCTTTGACTTGTAGGGTCTTGGCGGGGGTGGCCGCAGTGACTCTGATTGGTCAGAACTCAATGAATCATTGCGCAGCATGCTCTCTGCCTTCTCCCGTTTGGTCCGCCTTACTACAGGTCCCTGATCTGGGGCTGAGCCCTGGCCTGACCCAAGAGGCTCTCTGAGTTCAGGGGGAGGGGCTTGCTGCCCAGGGGTGAGCTCATGTGGCCCACCAACCCCACCCACCGTCCTCTGTCCAGGCCGAACTCCCTGGCCTAAGACATTATCCCTGAACTCCCCTGTTGCACCTACGCCTCGGCCCTGCACAGGGTGGCCCCGGCCTCCAGGAGGGACCAGTCCTGCTTGACGAGGAGGGGCAGCACTGTGGTCAGTGTGGTGGTAGCTCCCCTCTTCCGTCCGTCTCATTACACCGCCTTCTCCCACAGGATCGTGCTCCAGAGAGCGTCCCTTTGTCAGCCGCCGGCCTTCCCTGCGCTCCCTGGACTCCCCCCGGAGCTCTCGATCCATGGAGACCTGGGTTTGGAGTCTGGGCTGGCCTGGTCGGCGCTCTCCCCGACCAGCTCCTCCACCTCCCCTTCCATTTCTTCTGTGGAGCATTTGATAGGGGAAGAGAAAGGAAAGAGTATGAGAGTATGAGAGTGAGACCAGGTGAACATATTCACAAAGCGTTGTATTTTAAGGCTAAGAGTAGCTGGCCAAGAAATGTGTTTGGTCTAAAAATAATTCACAAAGCACTTTCACGATAAATGCAGCTGAAAAGTTAAGGGCAGTCCAGAGGATTCCAAAGTTACTCAGACCTGATCACAGTCCATATGGATCTGGAACCATATGGATCAGGATCTTTCCAGTGTATCCAGATGTTGTTATTAAGTAAATATTATGCGAGTGATGCTGCTGTATTTGACATTTAGCTTTGACTTCCATGAAATGTAACTATTTATGCAAGCTTTACTTAGCACATAATACCAGCGTGCTTTTGTGTCTCTTGTAATGTCATTGTTAAGATTGGTGTGCACTAGAAAGTCACTGGTGGACACACACTGCAGTCTTCCATTTCATTCTTAATGGCATTAGAACCTACTTAAGAGACACAGATCACCACTGTATAAAGGAAGCAGCAGATGAATGCTGCAGATATTCTTTAATAACACAAATATTAACATGTCTTTTATGGACTGCTTTCTGCAGCAGACTAATGTTTATTTCTAGTGGCAAAGTGAATGAAAAACAAAAGTCAAGGTAAAAAAACAAGCATTAACTGATGTTAGTTTTTTTCTTGCTTTGTTCGTTGCTTTTCATTCTTTGCTTCTTGTGTTTAGTGATGAATTATTGCTCTTAAGTGAGCAACATATCTTCAATTAATTTCTATCAAGTGTGCGATGTTACTGAGTTTGAGCACAAGGTTTTCAATGGTGTGAGCAGCACGGATCCTACAATTAAAGAGTATATGACTGTCATTTTCTTTTCTTTGAAACTGAGATGCTACAGTAGAGAGCAGTGGTTTTGCACCCTTCATAATTTTTTTTTTTTAAATTCATGTTAGGATGTTAGTTCATAACATTCCATTAAATTATTCAAGCAAGGGAGGGGTGTCTGCTATTTCTGATTGAAGCCTGGTTTATGCTGGATTATGCAACAGTGGGCACCTGGAAAATGTAACATAATTGCGGCCAAAACAGCCGGTCGCAGAGGCTGCTTTGGTGGGGTTGATAGTGTAATTGCACACCACTCAATTTTTGAAACAATGCAGGCAGAGTTCGTCTGATGTAAATGCACCTTCATTGATGATTGGCCAAGAGAAGAGTAGTGGTTTTGTTTTCGTGTTCATCATTGTTAAGAACTGCTTTGTCCTACAGCTCCACCGTTAAAATGCACAGACACCATACGCGATCTTCATGAAAGTGCAAAAAGCATGAAAGCTAGGACACCCAGGCAGTCCGTTTCGGAGATATCCATGTTAAAATCTCCTGAGGCCTAAACCAGGCTTTAGGAGGTTTGTTTCAGATGCAAATTATTTAAAAAAAAAGGGGGGGGGGGCTTAGTCATGGTAGGGTTTTAATTTGGAGTTATACCATCTGCTGTGTTTATTGTTGATGTTAGGTAAGTCTCTCGATAGATTACAGTTCGTCAGTGCATGGACCAAGTGACAGGAAAGGTATCTGACTAACTGAAAGGCAGGATAAATAACACATATCCTGATTTGTGCAAAACCTTGCACAGTATGTCACTGCAGGCAGCACGGTGTATCAGTGTGAGCACTGTTACCAAACACCAGGAGGGTTTGAATCTGGCAAGGACTATTCTGTGTGTAGAAATGTAGAAACTCTAAATTGCCCATGCGTGTGAATGGGTTTGTCTATCCGTGTGTGTTAGCCCTGCAATAAACTTGGCAATCTGTCTAGGGTGTAGCCTGCACTGAAGCCCATTGCTGGGTTCGGCACCAGCTCCCCCACGACCCTACACATGATAATGGAGTATAGACTATGGATGAATGGATTGAGTATGCTGTCTGTAATATGTCTTTCAGAACAAGTTGTACGATGTTGTTTGATCTTACGTGTCTCTTGGTGGTTCGCTACGTGACCGAGCATCAGTCCCAGGTGTGGTCCCCGGTGCACCAGGACGACTGGGGTCTTGGGTTGCGCTGGTGGAGCCTGGTGGTACTTGAGAGCGAGACTGAAGTTTCTTGTCACCAGGCATTTGGCACACAGTTGGCTCGCTGACAGCTGAACCAAGACCAGCAGACTTCCCAGTTGGGCCTGAGAACCACTCACCTGGCTTAGTCAGGATCTCCTGCTGCTTCCGGCAGTTATTACACACCCAGATGACCTAAAAAGACAAGGGTATGAGAAGATATTGCAATAACAGCTATGGGGATATGAGAAAACTTGATTTTACATATTGTAGCTTCATCAGCTGAGTTTTTACACACCCATATAATCTAGAAAGACATTCATAATTATCAAAAAAGAGTATCCCAGTTTACCTGAAGGGGCAGAAGTGTGAAGAGTTACTATTACTGCCATACAAGACACTTTAATTGTATATATTATAGCTTTTACATCTTGTTTGGTTATGAGGCAAGATAGAGGCAGTTTTTCTCTCATCATAGCATTAGCAATAAACACCCAGCTCATCTACATTGACAGCAATAATGAGTAGGTAATGATGTCATTAAATTGCTATCAGGACACACAGTTACATAAGAACTTTACCTTGCATGAGCAATATTTTTTGAGGTGTTAAATGCAGTTGTATCACAGCAATTGATCTGAAAGGAAGGAAAAGTGACTATGTCTGCTGTTCTTTACTGTAGCCAAAGGCATAAGTTTGGTTTTACACAGACAGGGATTTTTTTTGTCAGATGACAAATGTGCAGTGATGTCTCTGTTTTTCTGTGTCATATACATATAAAGAGCTTGATTCTGCAAAAACAAATTATATAATGCCAAAAACAAGCCTTGTATGGATTTTTTTTCTGATTTTAAACAGATATTTTACATTTTATTTTATTCATGAAACTCAGGAGGCATTGTTTTTGGATATCTACAGCTTCATTGCAGGACTTGTGTTTGTTCTTTGAGATGAACGTGGGTACTTTGACTTTCAGCATACTTTCAGCATCTCTTTATTAAGTTCTGTGACTGAAAACTCCATCCATTTCTCTCTTAAGGAAAAAATCTCTAGTTTGTGCAAGACTTGAAAATCTGCCTGATTAAAGTGTTCTTTGGACCACAGGTTCACAGTATCCAACACCTTTTAATAATAGTATAATGATTTTGACCTATGCTGAGTTATTGTGGGTTACCAGTTCAGCAGGTATCCCAAGTAACAAACACACTTTTTTTACTCCATCAAAATAGCCCACCTCTTACAGAAACCTTACACACAAACCTGGCACCAGTGGAGTTAAAATGACAAGATCATTTGAGATTGTAACAAATATTGGTCAGGACAGTTCAATAACAGCTTAATATTACTGTCAATACCCAAATCTACACCTATGACTGCAGCCAATGAAAAATGTCTCATTTGCTTACCACCAGGTTGAGGACTGCTTTCAAATGCTATGACAGTCAAACAGGAAATGGAACCA
Source organism: Lucifuga dentata (assembly GCA_014773175.1). Classification (NCBI taxonomy): domain Eukaryota; kingdom Metazoa; phylum Chordata; class Actinopteri; order Ophidiiformes; family Bythitidae; genus Lucifuga; species Lucifuga dentata. The sequence goes on from VXCM01001672.1 coordinate 50,940, forward strand.
TAAACTTCTTAAAGAGCTTCACTGCTGCCAAAATTGCTCCAGAAAAGGATATTTATGAGAGCTATTTAAGATCAACATCATGGCAGTTATAGCAGGGAGCACCTTGGCTTGCAGTATGGGCTGCTTTTGGCCACAAGATGAAGAACACAAAGCCAACTGAATAATGAAGGGATATTTAACTGGATGCCAAACAGTATCTCTCATATATACTTTTTCTATTTTGTCCACACACTTCTGAACACAAACTATACATTGGCTACTACAGCTAATTGTTTCCAAATTCTGATTTTTTACCCTGAACGTGACAGTTCAGACATTGTTGCTGCTGATGCAGTCAGTCCACGCTGTGTTGATAGAGACTATATTGGCTCTATCAACTGAGAACTGAGCATTTGCAAATGCTCAATTCTCAGTGGCTGCTCATATTAGATGTTTTGGATAACCATGCAAATCCATTTCAGGATATAATTTTGGCAGTAATGGCAAGTTAATTCTCAAATCAACAGATTTCACTGGGGCTGAGCACTGTTTTGATTAAATCTTAATTGGCCACAGACATTTTTCATGCATAACCCATCCCAATGTGTAGAAGAGTTTGGCAAATGTTGGAGAATTGTGGCTGTCCTCTGCTGGAATTTAAGAGAACAGCAACTGGATTGTGTCTGTGTCCATTCCACATAAATCTCCTGAACCATACATATCAGAAAAAATCTAGATCTGTCAGGCTTGTTATATGGTCATAATATTAATTTTTATTTAATTGGTTATGATCATATTATATATTGCAAAATCAAAATCGATGTAAAAATATTAGTATTGCTCTGCCCCAATTGTCACATACAATATACAGAGGGGTCCTAAAGTCTGAGACCACATCGAAAATCTGTGGTGTTTTCCATGTAAATCTGGAAATAATCAGAAAGTCTGACATCAAAAGAACCTCTTTGCAACATTGTCAAGTCATGCTGGGATAACTTGGGTCATCAGGTTTTGGTCATCAGGTTTTGGAGTCCATGCCAGCTTGAGTGCATGCTGTCATTATAGCAAAAGGGGAACATACCAAATACGAAGATATTCTGAAATTCATGTACATTTTTCAAAGATTCAACTCTTCACTCAAATTGTTAAGAAGATATTATCATTTGTAATGAAAAATCTTGTATTAAATTCAAAAAGAATGCAAAATAGAAGCATTTTCACAGTGGTCTCAGATTTTTGGATCCCACTGCATGTGTTCCTACTCCAAGCTTACTCACAAGTTCTCCCTTTACGCATATGTATCATCTGATACATATCATATCACACGGACAAAACTTTTGACTTGTGGTTGGTTGGAAAGATTCTTTTGGCAGGATAAGATACACTTGATTTATGATGATAAACAGATATCTATGGTCAATTACAAGCCTGACTTACTTTAGGGTTCCCCATGGCTTGGGCTCTGGTTTTGTTCTATAGTCGGTATACATGAAGTTGAAAGATGATTTGGAAAAACTGTATCTATTTGGATGCCAAGGCACATGACCTGCAAGTTATAGTAACTTCTTTAATGTTCAGCTAAAACTTGACAGCTTAAAGTGTGACTGAAATGACTTTATAAAAAGACAAACATCTAGTCAACAGCACTGTCAGTTGATATTGACGTGGTTTATTCCTATTTATGCATATTCACCCAGAAATGCATAGTCACAGCTATGTGTTGATGTCAGAGAGACAGAATGAGGAAGAAGGAATGGCATGAGTGAGGTTGGAGGGTAAAAAGAAAGGATGGAGGAGGAAAACAAGGGAAGACTGGAGTAAGTCCCTCTCCTCCAGCAACCAGTGTTCTCATTACTCCTGAACACTCCCCAATGACTCTTTAAAGAGAGCTAAAATAAAACACTCTGGCAGTGGCCATCTCCCCCCCACACACACACATCTCTCTCTCCATCTCTTCCTCTTCCCCTTCCTCTCTCACTTGCCATCCCTCCCACCCTCCTCCTTTTGCTTTCTCACTCTCACCCCCTCCGTTTCCCCCATTTCTCCCTCCTCCAGATTGGTTTTGATTAAAGCTACAAAAGCTGAGGAGAAAACAGCTTCACACCAACGCAGCTATATATATCCCGCCAAACACCCCAGCACCACCAGAGAGAGCATGCTCAAACACACACACACACACACACACACACACACACACACACACACACACACACACACGCACATACACAGGGAGGAAGGCAAAACATTTCCTCATGTGGGACATTAAAGCTTTGGTGAAAGCATCCACCAATCTGTTATTTTGTGCAGCCAAACCTAAGAGGTGTTCAGCTGCCAGACCAAAGCGGCCGTGCTTGTCTACTTGTTCTATACATTTCCAGTCAGGAGTAACCGTTGCCATATAGCCACACCAGAATGTATGGTAAGTTTAAGGCAGGCACCCTTAAAATATAGTATGTTTTTAATTCAAAATTTGGATTCTCAACAAATGCTCTGCTGTCAAAAAGCTAAAAAGCTACAAGAAAGTTTAATCTAAATACCAAACTGTGCACAAGAATTCTAAATAATAATAACAATAATAAAGTCCAAAACAAATATATTCAATACATTTCCAGAAATGTTTGAGCAAATAGAACAGTTCAGGAAGAGAAGATAAGAGGAGAAAAATAGACTATAACTAGTCTATAGACTATATATTACTACTTCTTGTGTGCATCTAATGTTGTGTTAATGTGCCAGGTGCTGACACATGCAATGACCTTTGACCTTCTTCTCGCGCGATGACAATAATTTTGACCAATTTCATGGGAACATTATATTAAATTTATATTTTATTTTAATTTATTTTTTGAGAATTACATGTTACTGTCCTTGATCAACTACTTTGAACTATAATATAAAAAAAATACCTCTATGTAGATTCTTGATTTCTTGTGGTTATGCACCATAAAACCCAACCAAACCAGCTGAATGAATGCATTAGGCTGTACTATGTTGCACTGTAAAATTCAAGCTTCTTTTAATTATCCTGCATGCAATTTGCTAAAAAGTCAAAATTTACAGTATGGGAACAGCACAGCCTCAATGTCATTTTTTTAGTCTCAGCTGCCAAAATCACAAAGCTAAAAATGAAAAAAAAACAAACAAAAAAAACAAAAAAAACCAAAAAAAAAAAACCGGCAAAATCTGGTAATGTTACCATATATACTTGAGTATAACACAAATGTGTATAAGCCGACCCCCTGATTTTGACCTGCATACTTAGATTTTTAAAGAAACCCCCTGATGTTGATCCATCAATTTATTTATTTAGCAAATTATCTGTTTTTCTGGGCATTGTCATAGTATTCCTGTGATTTTCTGAAAATAATTCACATACAGGTATCGGTTATGTCAGCAGCTGATTACCATAACTGACTAATGACAACAGCTGTTTACTGGCAGCCGCAAAATGTGCTGGATAAGATGTTTTGTCAGGAAATATCTCATTCTAAGGTATGATTTGAACTATTTNCCCCCCGATTTGCTTTGTGAAATTTGGTAATAAAAACTCGGCTTATATGCGAGATATATGGCAGGTTGTATTGGAAGTAAAGTAATAGCTGGTAAGCATTCCAGTTCAATTCCTCATGCAAGCAGATTACATAATTATTATTATTATTAATATTATTATTATTTGTATGTGTGTGTGTGTGTGTGTGTGTGTGTGTAANTTATTATTATTAATATTATTATTATTTGTATGTGTGTGTGTGTGTGTGTGTGTGTGTGTAAGTACATTTTACTGGCCACTGAAGCAGTTATTGTAAGACAATGTTGTTGGAGAGTGTTGATACTGCAGAACAAATGGTCAGTGTTGTGGAGATATAGAGCGGTGAGCTGTTATTTTATAAGAGACTCACTTAATCCTGTAGTAATCCCTGCATTAGATCACACGCTGATGGTGAACAAGTGCCACAGAGGAGGAAGAGTAGGCAGGCAGAAAGCTGCCTCACAGCGAACTGCCACGCACACAAACACACAAGAGATGGACAGCCATACAGATGCCTGCTTGTGCATACTTGTGCAAAAAAACATGCTTCATACAATCAAAAATGTGCACATGAGCAACAATGCACACATGCATGCCTGCCGTTGCACACACACTAAGACACAAACTGCAACAACAGAAGCAGTATATCACATGATCACAGTAAAACCCCCCTGAGATAAGTTTGTGAGTGAAAGAGAGAGAGAGAGAGAGAGAGAGAGAGAGAGAGAGAGAGAATAGCTTCTCCACAGATGGAAACTAGGACACCAAACCCTGTGTGTGTTTGCATCCTGCTGCATCTGTGTGTGTGTATGTGCATTTGTGTGTATGTGTTCATCTGTGTATCTGTGTCTAGGAGTAGGGCTTTCCATCCACATGTGTGCACCATTGTTCATGTGCATACTGTGTGTTTGTGCTGTGTGTGCAAGTGTGTGATATAACAATGAATAATCCAGTGGTGAAATCTTGGAGTTTGTGTAGCTCAGTGTGTTTCCTAGAGAGAGTTGAGAGTACAACCACAGATAGTGAAGTACGAGCTTCCAAATGAATGAACTCCAATTCTGAATGCAAATTCTTCACTGCTGTTTAAATTCACATTTCCAAATCCATTTATCATCATCTCAACAAAGGCTGAGTGGTATTTGTCTTAAGTGAAGCCATTTACAAATTAATTAGTACATAAACAAGTGCATAAATGGGACATTCTCAAAAAAAGAGGACAAAACAATGAATGAATGAAACTGAATTATTGAAATGTTACCACTAGTGATAAAAGTATATTTCATTTTATGAAAAGATTGATCACAATGACAAAAAAGTGATGGAAGGCTGAGAGAAAAAAAAACAGATGACTATAAAAAGGACAATCTTATTATTAAAAAAAAAATCTAAATTCCCAACATGATCTGTCAAGGAAGCCTAATTTAATGGATTACATGGATTTCTGTCCATGATACCATGGTGTTACCTCATACCATGAGGTTTTGTTTGCTGGCGTACATGCTTTTACTGTAATTGCCCCTTGAGGGACCAATAAAGTACTTTGAATTTGAATTTAATTATATTTGATCTGATAGCATGTTTTATCATTTATGCTCAGTTTTGGCTATGCACATCGTGCTAACACCAAAGTAGCATGGATTCCACTAGCCAATATACCTTAATAAATAGGAAATAAAAATGGCTAGTAATCTGTTAGCCACTGTCATCAACTCATAAAACATTTTAACAATATTACAACAAATATTTTTCAATTTTAACTAACTTTAACATAATTTAATTTTAATTTAAAATGTATGAAGATAGATTTTCAGGTATCTAAATATTAGAGGCCAACATCAGATTTTGGTTTTCCTGCTAATTTGCACCCAATAATTGTACAGGAAGAAATCATTAAATATACCAGTTCAAATCTATAGTAACCAACAGTAAACAGACTGTTGTCATGAAACGTGAAGTTGCTGCAGTAGTAAGTTGTACTTTAAATAAGGGACATTACTGTCAGTCACCTTTCAAACCTATAGGGGGTGAGTGTTTTGATAAGACAAAAATAGAAAGATAACTCAAAATAAACTTTTTCCCCATACTTACAAGTATGTAGATGGTATTCTTGGATTTGATTTTCACCTAGAGGTCAAAGATCATTCACTGTAGGATGAATAGCAGCCCTGCAAAGTGTACGGAGAGGTTCAGCTCCCATTTGAGGGTAAATCCCAACATCATGTCATCAAGCTTGTTACCAGCTTCCTTGTTAGGGTAATTAACAACCACTATCACAAGCCCTGGGGAGGAAGTAGGAGTGTCTGATAGTTACATCCATCCACTAAGAAGTCAGATTAGACAGTTAACTGACCATTTACTGCCTCATTCCCTATTCTAGTTTCTGTACTGCATGTTATTCTGGATAAAAATGTCAGCCTTAACTTAAAGAAAGTGAACTGAAAAACATCAACCATGGTTGTTTCGACAGCTTTAAATGATTTTAAAGGCGTGAACTTCTCCAAGTTGTTGCTTTTAGCCATCAAGTGGCTTTGATGTTTATTCCCTTATGACTTGAAAGCAGCATCTGTCATTGTCTCTATTCATCTCTCCAGCAAATAGCCAGACCCCCTACAGTGTACACTAAACATGACATACTGTCATGTAACGCTGCCAGGAACCGTTAGATTTCAAGTTATCACCAGAGATCTGTCATTGGTCTAAAAAGCTCTGAACCCCCAACCCTCCAGTCGAACAGGTGAGACAAATGGCACATTCACTCAAGGGAGAGGAAGGGAGTGAGAAGGGGGGGGCGGGATCAGGAAGTGGCATCACCCAATGACAGCTTGACTTATAGCACCGGCAGCATGCGAGGCAGGCGCCGTAACCGAGGGCGTCTATAAATCCTGTGCTAAGGATGAAACACTGCCACAAAGGAGATTAGTGTCCAGCAGCTAATGAGGTACTATATCAGCACAGCCTGGCACCTGCAGCAATACACACACACACAGACACACGTACAGTGCGTACAGTTCAGACATGCACGTGCATGCACACAGAAACTCCCACCAACACAATCACTCTGAGACAAACCCAAATATGTGCATTTGCAGGCACCCAAGTGTATGGTTTTGTACAGTAACACACCATACACAAATCCATCTTACAAACACATGTGCTACACACACACAAACACACACTCTCTCACACGTCCCCATGCGCATATACACATATACACACATACACAGGGGCCATATTTACAGTAAAAGGGTAGCTCAATAGTGTAAATAATTTACTTTGGCTCCCTGAGAAGGGCCAGGCAAGGGCCAGTTTCCCCAGGCCAGACATACCGTACATTTCCTTGACACACACAAACACACCATCAGCAGGTCGATGGAAGGAGAAGTTTAGCTCCAGCCTGTTTCTCTCTCTCAATTACAAACTGACTTTTCTACAATGAAAATGGCTTTATGAATAGTCCATGCATAGGGATCAGGATGTGATGAGTGTGTGAGCTGAGGAAGGTATTTATACACTCTTCTTATGAGTGTGTTAATATTTCATTATGCTTCACATCCCCTCTTCTCCCGATCGCCGCTACCGCATTCTTATCCTGAACTTAGTACAAAACTTGTAACAGTGTTGTTGAAGGTAGTCATGAACCTGCATTTCCCATTTTCACCACTAAATGTCTCTAGTAAGCAAACATTTTCACCTGCTGACAGTAAGGTAACAGTAAGAGCGCTTCACTGCTTGGAAGAGAGAGTGAGAGAGAGAGAGACAGAGAGAGAGTGGTGGGGGATCAGATTGCTAGATGAAAGCATCCTCTTTTTCAAATCATATGCAACTTATCAGAAATTTAGAATCCACAGAGTTATTACTGTAATGTAGTCTGAACTTTGTTTGAAATATGAACAAAAATGAAGGCATCAAAAAGACTCCATAGTGTTGAGGACTACTCTGATTTTTGGGTGTATGTACTTTAATGTTCATCCTCCATGCTAATACTTAGTGTATAATGTAATCCTGCAGGTAGAACATGCACTGTAGCCACTGATAGGATTGAACAAAAAGTTTTTCTGGAGAGTTAACTTGTGTGTTTACCACTGTAAACTGTCAACAAACTAAATGACGTGCACTCATGCACTAGTGAAGTATATAAACATGAAAAATACTGTAATGTAGCCATCATACTACAGTTATATTGCGCTGAAAGGGTAAAGGCTGAAAGGGCTACATGCATGTGCATATGCACAAGTGTGTAAATAAGAGTGTGTCTGTGTGTTTTAAGAACATAACGGTTTGCAGGTATAAGCCCAATAAATACTACACCATACATTACTGACAATCATTTTCCAAAACATAAAACCACATTTTAATTTTTGTGTTATTTTTGCCAAATCCCATAATCTTTCAAAATCAAATGTTCAGGTGATACATCCACCTTAAAATTTAATGTTTCCCCTACTAACACATACGTCCGAATGCAGAAGGGACGGACATTTTAATTTCTGGCTAAAAGCCATCTTCTCTTGGGACTATATTACCTGGTGGAGACATACATTTTCTTCCATGCAGCTTCATGTTGGACAGGGTAATTGAAATAACTTAGACAAAAAATAAGAACGATGTTTGGTTTGCTGTGATGGGTTTCCTATCTCAAGCACATTCCAAGTTTCTACAAGTTGATTTCAATAGGAATGAACTGAAACCAATGGCTGCCTGGAAGTAGGAGAAATAAATCTAAAATGTACTGCTCCAGTAGTATGTTTTGGTTGGCAATAATATAATGTGTATGTGATTTGTACTTATTGGGCTCAAACATGCAAAATCACCAATACACTCCTTTAACACTACCACATTCAAGAGTGTGTGCAAATCTACAGAGTTAGCTTGTGTGTGCAAAGAAACACTAAACAGCAAGAATGTATTTTATGTGTATGTGTGTGTGTGTCTACTTTCATGAGGGTGTGCAAAGCAACAACTGGGAGAGAGATGGTCCCCTTAAGACCAGTCAATGAGAGTTAGACATGGAGATGGACACAGCTAGCGAGACTGGCGATCAATAGTAATCATGAGGCGCTGTGGCGTTAACAGCAGATGACACATTGCTCAGGCTTTTCTCCTGCGCTCCACCCAACACAAAACAGCACAAAGGCCTAATTCCTTCTATGCGCAATAGACACATTTGCACAAGTATAAGGCTATTCTGCTATTCTTTCCTAAGATTTTTTTTTTTTTTTTTTTTTTTGCCTCTCTTTGTGGGCATTTCAATCAAGGTAAATTTTTCAGTCATAGAGGCTACAGAAACTTGTCCTTTGCCGCTCATGCAATGATCACTCTTTCACCCTAAATTGCTTTTAAAGGTCGCCCTCTGAAGAATCAAATTCTGGGACAAACACTAAATTTTAGTATTTCAGCAATGCGGCATCACTGTATACATGAGTTGGACTCCTCTAAGGCAGAGGCTGTGATACACTGCTATTAGATGAACGTGAAGGAAGATAAATGAAGACGCGTCAGATTAATGACCATGCTGAGGCAACAAAATCCTAATGCTACAGAGGAGGCTGAGAAGGTGGAGGGGGTTAAATTGCAATGATGGTGGTGTAATCACAGGAAGTGCATGCATCCTCCCCTTCCACCGCTGCAAGTCATTCTTCCTCGACATCAAAGGCTTCTGTTGTAAAATCAACTGTATTCATAAAAACCAACATCGCTTCCATAAGTGAACAGCATCAGTGGGCTGAAAACACCAGTGGACAGAGCAGCCGCGCTCGTATTTCCGTATCAGAATTGGTCTAAAAACAGCAATCTACTCATGCCCAGCAGACTGAGTTACAGCCACATAAAAGCACTGAAATATAGTCCTGGTCATTGCAATCAGATATAAGAGAGGTACTGGTGAGCCTGTGTGTGTGTGGGAAACAGAAACACACAACACCCTGCAACACTCCCATGAGAGGAGGAATCAAGACTTCAAAAACATCCCTTTCTGTGAGAAACACTTGGCTTCAGTACAACAACACACACTCATCTCTCCACTAGAGCTCAGCCATCACTGCAGATAATGAGGCCTTAATATAACTATCACACAAGCATATGAGGCCGGCTGCATAAACCACACATATTGCTCTTAGGTTTTTAATTCTTCATATAATGATATTATCCATCTATCTATCTGCCTGTTTATCTTTTAATATCTGTCAGAAAACATGTAAAACTCTGAAACTTTTGAGCGTGCCGGTGTTGTAAATACAAGGCACCTTCTTGCTTGTTGTTTCCTGTTTGCGGAGGGGGAAAAAAATCCTCTGGTGAACAAGAAATGATTTGTTACATAGTTTCAGTTTGTTTCAAATACACTCTGTCAACAGAAGCGATAGTTTTGCATCTTCTCAGCGGCTCAGAATTTGATCGGTATTTTATTGGTACCTTCAGTGTTGGTTGTTGCTAAAATATTTTTTCTGAGAAAAGGAAAGCAAAATGAAGTGTTTACTGTACCTCATCATTGACTTCATCCTGTCATAACAGTGTTGTAAAATAAAATCTGTTTTTGTCATTGGATGGAATGAGTAGTTAGTTGTTATTCTCCATAAAATAGATAGTTTAAGTTTCTGAAGTCACAGCCAATCTAAAAAACACACAAAACAATCCATCAAATTCTACAACAACTTTGCTTTTCCATTTACAAAATAATTAGGATTTTATGATAAACTATCAAGATGCAATGAAGCAGGTAGTTCATTTCATCATAGCTAAAAGGAGGAAGCAAAGAGCGCCATCTATGCAACTTCAAACTTTGGCTGCAGAAACCTCAAAGAAAAACAAGTCACGCTTCTTATGTTTGAAGTTTTAGCAATTTCTGGAAAGCACCAAATCAGCACAACAGTTTTCATTTTGCAGGCTCTCAAACAGAAATGCTTCAGATCATGGATCACAAAGTCTCATGTCCACTCTGGTAACTAACTAAAATTGACATTAAAACATTTATTCCCAGGAACTGCTTTTAAAGACCACTCGGCCCTCAGTTTGAAAGCTGCTGAATTAAAAGAGTTTGGTGAGTAATAATGTGTGTTTACCGAATTACCCTCACCGATACTTTCATTTTAACTTTGAGTATTTGCTTGACTGGAGTGGGACAAAACAGGCAGAGTATCTTTGCAGTGCCAGGCGGGATTAATCAGTCCCAGAGTAATTAAACAACTCTATGTCCAGTGTCCAGCTATACAACATGAATGTTCTTCTTTAGAGTCAGTGATGGTTGTATATGGAGCTGTAGCAGGAGAATGAGATGGTATGTCTGGCACACCAAAACACTCCTGGACAGCCATGAAGTTCAGGCCCAGCTAAGTATCATCAAAGTGCTGGTTTGGCAGCTGCCCTGAGGGAAGGCAGCCAAGGCCAAGTAAGGCTCTAAACCTGACACGACTACACACGTAGAGGAAGGCGCTAAAGGCATGTCTGCTGGGAACAGTTCTCCAATAATATCATACCAGATGATTCTGTTTAATCCGTGTTTAACCAGGCCACATGACCAAGGAGAGATTCTTTTTCACAACACTGGAGCTTGGATATATTTGTAGAGTTACACCCAACTCATTGCTAATCTACCACACTGTACTCTACTGTATAGTAAGGTGCCATGGCAAAATATACTTGTAGTGCTACTGTTGTTTTTACTACCACTGCTTAAATAATACTAATAATTGACAGAGAAACAGACAGAATGGTACATGCATACTGTTGCCTGAACCATTATGTTGGCCTCTCCACAGTTTTAGGATGAGTGATGGATTCCAGAAAAGGGAAAATGGGACTTACCACTTTGTCCTCCTGCAGCCCATGTGAAAGAAAAGGAAAGACAGAAGGGGAGGGAGAGGGAGAGAGAGAGAGAGAGAGAGAGAGAGAGAGAGAGAGAGAGAGAGAGAGAGAGAGAGCATAAGAAAGGAAGCTGGAAGTGATCCAACTATACTTTGAATCTACAACCTCCCAATAACAAACTGTAACACAAAGCTATTTTAGTCCCATTAATGACAATATTTACTGATCGTACTAAATATGCTATTTTTCAGCACCTTGTAAATGTCAGATCGAAGCTGAAACATCAAATAGTGTGATTTTCCCCACATCACAATTCATTTTCCACATCATTAGTTATCATAATGCTGTGTGTGTGTGTGTGTGTGTGTGTGTGTGTGTGTGTGTGTGTGTGTGTGTGTGTGCGTATCTGTGTTTGTGTAAAATCCTTTTTACAAAAACTTACCCCCACTGTCACCCTAACAGATCACCCAGTACCCCACAGCTGAACTCTCCCTGTGTTAGGCAATAGCTAATTAGGGTACACTTTTGAGAGAGATAGAGTGTGTGTGTGTGTGTGTGTGTGTGTGTGTGTGTGTGTGTGTGTGTAAGATCTCTAAATGCCACAAGGGTGACGTATGGGAGGGATAAATAAGGGAACATTACCAATTTCAGAAACACTCACCCCCACCCAGCACACCACCCTGCTGTGTGTGTGTATAGGGCAGCTCCGGACCCCTGGGAGACTGAGACAGAGTGGGAGACCACCCCCTCTGTCCACAGCTCAACCTAATGCCCAATTAACCTTTACCAATTCCTACCTGGGTGGCACACATACATACACATGGGTAAGGGCAGACACACATAGACACACATTTTCAGTCATACACTTACATTTACACACACACACATACGTTTTAACATGCACACACATGCACACACACGCATATATGCTATGTTTCATTACCGCCACACGAGTTCTGACAGATGTGGCCCTAATATTGGACATATGAGTTTTATTTGTGCACAGCACACATGCACTGTTACTGTGTGTGTTTCTGTAAATGTACATGCATGTAGTGTTAATTTGGGGTTCATGATGCATATAGACCTGTGTTCCCTTAAAAATAGATGTGTATCATAGGAAGAAAACTGCCTGAAACAGGGTTGGACATTCGAACTTTCCACTAAGACAACGCAGTTTCCTCATTTTGTGTGTATGTGTGTGTGTGTGTGTCTGTGTGTGTGGTGGGGTGGCAATTGTGTCATTACAAATTTGTTATGCAAATTAGCCACTTTTTCTGAGATGTGATATGATGTTTCGTTGTTTTCCAAGGATTCAAACAAACTGGAATTACCTAAACACATTCAGCAAACTACCAGTAACCCGCCTACTCTCTGTTCCCTCTCTTACCGTGTTGGATCGCAGAGAAACTCGGCCCCCACAGCGGGCGCAGAACTTGGTCTGGCAGTATGAGCACAGGTTCCCGCAGCCATCCGCAAACTTGGTCTTGTGGCAGATGCCACAGGTTGGGGCATCGTCCCTGTGAACAGTTGAACCCGCCGCCGCCGTGGCCTGCCGGATCACCGTTTCCCTGTAGCTGGACAACTGCTGCTGGATGCCTCTGGAAAACAAAAACAGGCATAGGAGGGAAACATGAAAGCTTTGGACCTTTTCCTTCATTTTACATTAAGCATTTGTGCATAAGTTTGGAAAATATGAAATAATCCATTCAATACAGTCAAAATAAAGATACAAAAAGAAATAAAATATGCTGTATCCTCTTCTAAAAGGATTAGATTTGTGAATATCCAAAAACACAATAAAGCAACTATCTCACTCACTAACTGTCTGCTCTAATTTTACATGTCACTAAAAAAAAAGCCATGCATTTTGACTGCCCACAACAGTTCTGATCTACTTTCCACAGAACAAGGCTCAGTGATTATGAAACAGCTCAAGGAGTGATTAGAAGCAATTTAAAGGCTATTTACTGGATAAAGAGAAAGAAGTGGAGGAGAAGTGAAAACAAGAGATGAAGAAGAGAATCATTGTATTTACATCACATTTATTTTACTCAATATAGCATTCTTTGTGTTTGTGCATTTTTGGACAATCAAATGTTTGTGCCACCTAGTGTTTAATGTTGCTTTGTCCAGCAAATTAATATGATAAAGAGAATGAGGATTGTGTCTATCTAAAGCTTTACAGTATGTTGATTAACTGGACTGCACTCTGTGGTGAGAAAGAAGACAATAATCTTTAATAAAGATTAAAAAAAAAATCAAAGAGTTGAAGGATTGATGGATTCAGGGTTTTATTTTTTTATTTTTTTATTTAGTTTTTTTGTTTGTTTTTTTTTTTTTTTTTTTTTTTTGAGGTTTTTACATTTTGATTTTAGGTGGTTTGGCCAATCATCCTAATCTTCATCTGAACAAGTGGGAAGGAAGGAAGGAAGGAAGGAAGGAAGGAAGGAAGGAAGGAAGGAAGGAACAAAAAAAAGAAAGAAAGTAATGATTAATAGAACAGATGTGTACAAAGTCAAATAAATTATTCCAGACCACCACAGGTGGATAACGTTTATCCAGAGTTAATGTGAATGTTTTCATACTCATTCCCGGGAATTTTTCCCACTGCCTGATCACAGCTGCACTGAGCCATGACAAGCCAATCACAGCTCAGTCACACTTCAATCTGCTCCAAAAGCAAAGTATATATGCAGCATGCCATATTGATAGCATTTGATATCATTTGCTTGCTGTGCCTGTGTGGAGTACTTACAGACAGGGAGTCAATGATGCAGCCTCCTCCCCTGTCAGCTCAGCCATTAAAAACTACAAATCCCAGCAGCACACACCAGGGAGAAAGAAGTCCAACACAGTCCGTTACCAGAAAAATTAACATTGCTCCTCTGGGTGTCATATACAAAACTGTTCCCCCAAAAAGAAAGACACAAGTCCTTCAGAGACCAGCAGGACTCACCGGGCAAACCTCAACCTGCCTCTGGAAATATTAAAGTCTTCTCCACGCACACACACATAAATACACACACACACAGACAACATTTATGCAGATGCACCATTAATGATGTAGACAAAGTACCTCTTTAAGCACATGCACACACATACACACACACACACACACACACACATGCACACAGTTCCTGGGAGAAGCAACCAAAGGTCACAGAGAGGTCACCTGCTGTTGCAGCACTGCAGGATTTACTTCCTGATCCATGGCTCTCACTGTGGCCCAACCCACCAGCTAATAAAGTTAGACATACAGTATGGCTTTGATATGTGGAGCTAGTTAGACTGCCTTGGTGTTTGTTGCAGAATTGATCAAAACTGCACTGGTTGTCCATAAGAAGCTCTTAAACTGAATTCAATATAATTTGGATTCCACATAAATATAAAATCAGAAACTTTTTTTACTATGATTATTATTACTATTAGTATTTGTACTACTATCAGTAGTTCTGTTTCTTTGATATATTTTAGTTTTTGTGTCCAGGAAACTATGTCAGATGCAAAAATAACTATAATCATGTAAATCATGTAATAGAGTAACGCAAGGCATAATGAGCCAGTCATGTTTAGAAACTTTAGAAAACAAGCCTACTATCACTCAATATACCCTGTGTTTATAATGTATACTACTTCTGTGTTCTGAGTATGAATTATGTTCTTATTAGAAAAAAAAAAAAGCCTTAAAGCAATCTTAAAGCAATTTTCACTCAGTGTGCACAGCAGTGCTGCAGCAAGTAGAAGTGGAACTTAAATTGTTAGCATGGACCTTCCCATCACTCAGTACTAAACTGTCAGAATGGACCTTTCTAAAAGAAAAAATACTTACAGGACTGGCATATCCTATCAAAAACTTGATGTTTTTCTATAGGTTTTGCATTATGTGATGGATGTGAACATACTGTACATGTGCAAATCAGTCAAACAAAACATTCTATCAAATTCACTTGCAGGTGTGAAAAAAAATCTTTATCACATCAAATAACACTGTCAGGTATGTATGTGGGGGATGACAAATCATTATGAAAATGATAAAAGGAGGAGGATAAAGCAAAGAATGTGAAAGACAGACAAAAACTGAGAGAGGAACAGATCAGAGGAATATATAGGATGGAGAAGCAGATAGCAAGCTCATTAAGAAAATGTAGAAAAACATCCATATTAAAATGTAGAAAGACAAGGTTAAAGCAAAGTGAGACTAAAAGCTTCACTTTCCTCTACACATCAAACGTTTCCTCTTGGCAAACTTCAAAATAAACTTTTTTGTCTGTGTGCATGTGTGTGCATATGTATGCACTTTAAGTAAATGGTCCACAATTCCCAGTAGGAAATTGCATTAACTGCACTCATAATTAAGCTGCGCAGCACTAACACAAGCTCCCTACACACTGAGAGAAACCAAAGCTTTGTTCATGAAAAATGCAAATATGCTGGATTACAAACAAGAGCTACACACTGTAAAAAATATCCACCTTAAAATTAGTATTTAGTCTATGCTTGTAAAAAATCATATTTTATTTCATGCACTCTGGAAACTGAGATGAGATTAATATACTTATTGAAGGATTTTTTTTGCAATGCAGAGGTAAACTGGAATTACATTTTAGCATTTTCAGTCAATATTAAATCAAATTCTACCTAACACTTGTCGGATTATCTATTTTAACAAGTCTTTTACGTTATCATGAACATGGAGTGGAAATGCGGTAACTTCATTTTTTTTTTCCCATATCAACTTACTTCACAAATTTTATTAATATGACATTTCCCAATGCTTGTGTCATGACCTCTGCTATTCTGCCTTGTTTAAAGGATCATACTGATGATTTTGCATGTTTGAGCTCAATAAATACAACTCACATCCACGTTACATTAGCGCAAACCATTTTCCAAAACATAAGTGAACTAATTTGAGATTTTTTTTCCTACCTTTCAAACTGCCATTGGTTTCATTTCATTCCAGTGTGCTAAAAAAGAATCATCTTGTAGGGACTTGAAATGTGCTTGTGATAGGTAATCCATCACAGCGCACAAAACATTTATTAAATTTTTTTGTCAAAGTAATGTAAGTTTAGTTTCAACATGGAGCTACACCAAAGAAAAATATATGCCTTGGCCAGGGAATATTGTCCCAGAAGAACTCAATTAAAATTGAAATTAAAATTGCCATCTTCAGCCATGCGTAAGTGTTGGCAGGTGAAACTTTGCATTTTGTGCATTTTAAGGTGAGTGTATCACCTGAACATTTGATTTGGAAAGATTAGAGGATTTAACAAAAATAACACGGAAACTAAAATATGATATTATATTTTGGAAAATGGATGGCAGTAACGTAACATGTATGAGGGTAGCATTTATTGTGCTCAAACATGCAAAATCACTGGTATGGTCCTTGAAAGACACATGAAAGATATTAAATTATTGCTGCTCACTGGAAGTTTTTTTTTTTCTCAATAGAGACCTATTGAGCCTGTGACACTCAAAGTGTAAAGAAACTTGTAGTCCAACACTGACAGTGTGCAAGAAAACAGCTGGAGGCATAAAGGAGAAAGAAAGAAAGACAAAGGAAGAAAAGGTGAAGAAGAAGTGAAGGTTGGAGGAATGTAGAGATGGGGATGTACATTTTAGCACTGTGACGGATGCTACAATGCACCATAACTCAAAGTTGGAAAACACTTAGAGCATTGCCTGGCAAGGACAAACAGGACAAACAGGACATACACACACACACACACATATCCCTTAAATATTTTACATGAGATGACAATGAGCTCTTCTAATGTTGCCTCTGACACGCTTGCAACTCGCCAATGCTAACCAAAATATTCTGCTGTAATAAACTCTAAATATAAGCAAAAAAAGGTTATCATCACTAGGTGTCTGCTCACTCTCACCTATTGATAATTGACCTTCTGGTTATTTCTGCAACAAAGTTTTCATTCTTTTTTCCTCCTTTGTTTCACTAAATGACAGTTGTCTCATGCAGCCTGGCTTCTCTATTGAGCTTAAAGTTACCATTAAACAACTTAAAAATATCAAGACCCCCTACTTGGCTTAGTAGAGCTGTCTAATCATAAGGCAGATAAAAAAAAAAAAGCTGAGTCCTTCAGTCCTCAAGCATCATTAGTACCACTAATCCAAATATTGGCACTGCCCTCTTTCCTCCTAGGCTTTCATAAAGCAGGGTGGCATCAGGTTGGGATGCAGAGCCAGCTTCCACTCTTTCCTGTAGTGACTCAGTATGAGTCACTCCTCCAGTTCCCAGATCGATATTCAAAAAGCAAGCCGACATGAATCAAATAACAATGCGTCAGTGACAGAAAAAAACACCTCAACGTCATATAGAAATTAAGCACTTTAACTTTCTCTCTCTTTCACTGTCTCTCATTCTCATTTTCTCTCCAACTTATTTTCAAAGTAACTTTACTCTCTGCTCAGTTTTGTTGTGAGATGCTTCAAGTCCCTCAAAACTCAGGATTTCTTTTTCACTCCAGCTCTTTCTTCATCAGTCCCGTCTGACTCTCAACATTCTATTTTTCTTCATCCAACCTTCCCTCTCTTCATTTTTTTAAACCTAGCCACATTCTCTCTCTCTCTCACTGTAGAGGAGTCATCTACAAGACTGATTGGAGCTCATTCGGTGTCCTATAATAGACGAGTATTAAAAAGTTTCCTCCCTCTCATGCTATTTGGGAAATTGAATGGAAGGTAAAATGCATGCCAGAATTAGAAATGGGTTTCCGGTTTGCAGAGAGTGGTTGCATGTATGTGTGTGTGTGTGTGTGTGTGTGTGTGTGTGTAAGCTTACAGAATAGAAATTTGTGTTTGCTTGTGTGTTGGAATGATGCAAAGATCCACCTACACTCACTTTAACACTTTATTATTATACATTATCACCTTTTTTGCTGCTATAAACCTTGAGATGATGAAAATGATCATATACAGGTGTATTAAGATGCATAATAATAGAGTTTTGAAGGCAATATGGGTCAGAAGACAATTTATAATCCAATGATAAAATATTTTTCTTTCTTTTTTCCATGAAACTTTGATTTACAAGCACTACTTTTGGTCACATTTAATGAAGTTAAAATGTTCTGCAACAGAAGAAAACATATATGTTTGTAAGCACATATAGAAATTTGTGCATATGTACAGTACCTGTATACCTGTGTGCACATTCTATGCAATGTCTAATCTTAAAACTATGTTTCTCAAAATTACATTGTTCTCTTGCCAAATGTCTTTTTTCAACTTGATTTGTGTGGAATTATTATAAAAGTTATAAAAAATGATGCCAAATAAAATACAGTATATACAGTATATAATATATATATATATATATATATATATCAAACATTCTGGTCAAAATCTCCCTTTGCCTTTATTGTACTGAAATGATTTCATTTGATTTTTTTCTTTATTTGTATTTTTCCCATATGATTCACCCTGTTTTTGGCTAACCGCTATATTACTGCAGATATGTTTGCTATGGCATGGCCTCGCTGTCCACCATATGGCATCAGGGACATGGAGAATCTCTCGCTCTCTAGTCTTCTCAGTCTCTGCCAAGCTCTGTTTTCCTCCTCCGTCCTTCCCCGCCTTTACTTCCGTCAGAGAACTCACCATGCTGAGCTGCTCTGGTGTACGATCACCTCCCCCAGTCCCTTCATTCCTCCTCATAGCTTCCCTTGCTTTCTTTCTCCCTCTACTCCTGTTCCATAGATGCAGCACACTGGAGAAAAAAGATGAGACACTCGCAACCCAGTTGGACACAATAACTTTCGGTTCTTGCTGCCATCTAATAATATATCACACTGACAAAATGGTAATAATATCTTGTCAATCAGCCATTGCGCAATCTCTTTTTAAATTAGTGGGTTTGGAAGTTTTGGTTATAAATCATATTAAATACAGGAATACCCTGAAAGAGAGGCAAGGTGATTCATACCCAGACTGACAGTTGTGATTTGAATAAACAACACATTTTTTGGGATGTGTCTTAGCTCCTTCTTCCTTATATGTCTCCTGTACCTTCTCCTTCCTCCTCATCTTCTCCTCTCATTTTTTTCACCTCCCCCTCCCCTGTATATTTCCCTGACTGCCTTTCCACCCACTCACTCCTTTGGCGCTTATCTTGCGATCCCTCTCTCCCTTACTCTGTCTTTCTCTGTCCATACAGTTCACAGATGCTTTATTATAATTTTTCAAAACAAATATATTCACCTTGTCATAGTCCTTTTTTTTATGTGTTTCTACACCATTGTAAAGGTTTTACAGTATGCAAGATGAGATTTTCATGAATTGGGGTCAAGGTGGATTTCAACAAGCAAATCTACTGAACATTCATTTCTTTCATTCCAAGCTGATGTTCAACCTAATCTAATGTAATAAATAACAATAAACGTCATTCAGTGGTGTACATATTAGGTTTGACAGTGAGTTGGTTTATAAATCCACTAAATGGATGATAACACATTTCTTCAGTAAGAGATTTAATCCATTTTCTGACACCTAAAACCATGAAAAAAGGAATCTGCTATAGGCTTTTTATATTTAGTAAAGGATCACGTTTACCATCACAAAGAGCTGATATAAGCTCATCAATATATGATCAGGGCATTTAGTGTAAGCAAGCTAATAAGTATTTAATGTCAAATAAATGAAATCAACATGAAAAAGAAAACATAGAAGGAAAACATAATCTGTTAAGACCTCTAAATATCACAATTATTATATCTAACAATGCTTTTGGGCAATAATTATAAGTGTGGAGCATTACAAGTACATGTATATGTCCTTTAGAAATACAGAAACTATATTTTCTATCAATGTATTCATTAGTCAAACAGAAATATTATTGTCTACATATTAGATCCTTAAAAGACTTCACTACTATTACAATTTTGCACAATTGTTAAGACCAAATTAGAATAATTACCATGTAAACGATGCAATAATCTGCTAATGATGCATTATAATGCCTTATGAGCATCACTCCTACCTTATTTTAAGCGAGTGTTTCAGATTAATGCATTCACCTTTATATGTAAACAGTGTGTAATCAAACTGGATTCCGCACCAAAACAACCAGCTTGAGACCACCAAGAGGAGATGGTCTGGGTCCGATTCCAACTGAACTGTCAAGCAGTTCATTTATGGTGAGAACATGATCCGCACTAGTGCTGAAGTAACTGTGAGGCAATCTATTGATCTAGCACTGAAGAGGGTTGCATGTGGTTAACACTTAACCACAATGGTGGCAAAGTTTGTTTTATGTTAGATGCTCTTAAGATATCGTCCACTTAAAACCATTAAATGTTTCAACGTGATGCTGTAAAACGGTTGTAACATATCAAACTTACTTTAAACTTCTTCAGATAAACATGTTAAGCTTAGCGTGTGCTTATATGTGCTCAGAATAAGCTCCATTCTCTTGTTCAGCCATCTGAATGCAACGCCTCTTCTTCACATAATGTGAAGCAATATGTGGTTTTCTACAGGCTGTATTGAAGTCAAATTCAGCTTCTGCTGTCATAGTTTTCTTGGTACATAGACCAAATGATGACCATGACTAGGAAACAGCTTTGTTCCAAGTTATTTAGTTTTCCCAGCATTCTAACCTGTTTCCTGTTTTGATTTTGTTGCTCCCAGAAATTTCAGACCAATGAATAGAGTGAGCATTCTCAAGTGACTTTTGCTGCTATAGTTTGGTTCGATTGGGCTTTTTCCTATGTGAAACTGAACCAAACCCATTGGTAAATGCAACACTCCCTGATTTGGACCAGAACAAATGGACTACCAGTCTGAAAACAAAGGTTTATCTTTAATACTGATGTTCAGTATATTCATACTTCATATTGTATAATAAAGCAGAATCTAATACTGTACTACAAATAAAAATGCTTTCTTTATATTTGGCCTTTAAAGGCTCACCATCAAGAGGTTATAGCTCACATCATTACCTCACTGCTTATAATCCTGTTATATTTAATCCCTGCATCCATCAGGCAAATGTTAATCAGCACACCATGTAGATTTACTACATGTATGATTGATGACTCCTTCTGTTTCATGCTATATATTCAAATGAAATGATACCTACAGCTTTTATAATGCAATAAAAGACATATCAAGACTTTTCAGAACCTGTGGACACTCAGCTTGTCACCAGGGTGAGAGGGGGTGTGTGGGTCTTTGCTCTGCAACACATGTATTGTGTTTCCACAAGAGCTCAGTAAACCAACAAAAGCAACCCCCCACCAATCATTTCATTGATTATTGGCTCTAGCATCCCAACCTGGCCTTTGTATAAACCTACAACAGTCTGGGGCCAGAGGAGGATGTTGGAGCTCAATCTATGCATCACAATGCCACTCATAACTGAGTGGACATTTAAGAGCACAATCACTTTAGGATGATAACATTTACCAGAGAGAGAGAGAAAGAGAGAGAGAGAGAGAGAGAGGGCGTGCTACAAAGGATCAGAGTNATTTACCAGAGAGAGAGAGAAAGAGAGAGAGAGAGAGAGAGAGGGCGTGCTACAAAGGATCAGAGTGTGCTTGAGAAGACACTCCACTCTGTCACACACCTTATTACTTAAGTGCACACACATACCTAAAAACACACACTCACATGTAATTAAACAAATACCTAAAGACAACTATTTTTGGATTAGGTTTAAGATGAGATAAAGCACAGACATACAGAGAGAGAGAGAGAGAGAGAGAGAGAGAGAGAGAGAGAGCAGACACAGGGAGGAAGAAAACAAAAGAGACAAGAAGAAAAAAGAGAGAGAGAAAGAGGGAGAGAGGATGGAATGGAAGGAGGGATGTGAGAGAGAGGAGGGACAGATGGAGAGAGCACCAGAGCCAACAGCAGAGCTAAGTGGGTAGTGTGCTCCCCAGACAGAGCTCCATATGGCCTGGCAACGCCATACATAGCCAAGCAGCACACACAAGCACACACAACATTTATACACACATACACACACACACGCACAGAGAGAGAGAGAGAGAGACATTGATACAAACAATCACATCCACACACAGTACATTAGTACATATTGACACATCACCAAGCATCCACACATACAATATGTACATGTACAGCCACATTTACACATACACACTGAGTGCATATAAACCCACACACACACTGTATCAGGTACACATTATGTACACACATACATATTTTACAGAGCATGCATAAACACACCGACACACAGGGAACACATCTACACATCCACATATTCATGCATTACATAAATAGACAACACTAACAGACACCTTTAGACATCAAAGCTACACACACACACACACACACACACACACACACATCATTTCTTGGACTTGTTCAGGCCATTCTTGGGTTAACAAGCCAACATGAATAAGAGTTTATGTCTTTGCTATTTCACACACTCGGTCTGTGTACCGCCGTTGCTGCTATACAGACGTACACATACACACATCCATCCAAACACGCAATCTATAATTCATTTCTGCATTTCTTTCATATGATTCTAGCCTCAAAATGAAGTGATGTGAAAAAAAAATCTTGTGGGAGGTGTGATAACGGCTTTCAATACGCCTCAACTTACACTGAATCAACTGACTCTAGTAGCTTTTCTTTTTTTTTTACTTTGTTTAAGAAATTTCCGGTTAAAAAATATGGGGGAAAAAAGGTNGCTTTTCTTTTTTTTTTACTTTGTTTAAGAAATTTCCGGTTAAAAAATATGGGGGAAAAAAGGTGGATCCATAATGTGGTCAGTAATATGCCAAATGTATTTTCATCCATGGGATAACTATAACAATCAGCGCTATAAACTTTTTTTTTTTTTTTTTTTTTTTTTTTTTTTGCAACAGCCAAACTTTGAACAACAGGCAGGCTAGCTAGTGGATGAGGGGACTGTGTTAAATGCCCCTCTGAATATTGGATTATTCATTATTTTGTTGCTTTGCCTACAAAGCAACAAAATCATGACATCAGGGATCAGCAGATATTGTATCAGTCTTACCCTCAGTGAGGTGACAGCTCCTGGTCAGAGCTATTCGATAGCAACTGGGCAGAGCATGTGGTTGGGAGGGAGCCACATTTAAGAGTGGAAAAATCATCACACGTTTCATAGCCTGTCACATACCATCCACCATATACGCTGAATCATTAAACTAAAGAATGAGGTGCGTCTTTTCAGTGTGACACATGCGGCTGTAAGAGAAAAAGCATCTCCAGACTCCCTAGATAGGGTGACATGTTTTTTCCTCTCTGGCAATAATTATGAGTTCATCATTAGGAGTTGCAGTGGAGACTTCTAATGCAATGTTAGAATATTTCTGGAACCATACCATAGTCAAAGCTACAGCTGGTACTAAAGCTATAGACATATTTTTCTTTATTTTTCATTTTAACTTTTTTTTCAGATTATAGAAATTTAATAATATATAAGATACATCACATGTACATATTCTACATAGAAAAGCACAGAGGAAAATAAATCAAATCTATAAGAGTATTTGCACTACCCTGTATCATAATACAGCGTGTGCTCATGATAAAGTTTGATTTGCACTACAAAGTCATAAACTTTCCATTCCTTTACAAAACTATTCATTTGTACAAAGAGGGTGAATTACATTTAAAGAATATAACTCATTTTTAAACAAAAAAACAAAACAAAACTATAACTTCTTTATTTATTTATTTATTTATTTATTTATTTATTTAGGATTTATTTGAGTACCATGGCTATTTCACTATGTAATGTATAATTTTAGTTCTTATGAAAAGACTGAATGTAGGAGTGACAAGAATTTATCTTAAAGGGAACACATTATATACATTTTCATGTTTTTATTTTCATATGGGGTCTTTTTGAAACCTTTGCAATGCAAAAACCACACTGCTGAACTTCTGCTCTCTCTCTGGCTGCTGCACTGCTATGTACAGGGAAAAAAAAACCTTCGGTGTTCTAAATGGCCAACTCACTGGACACATACTTCATGGATGTGTCTAACCAGATGTGTTAGTGGGTAAATTCAAATGTATTGTGTGTGAAATAAGGGACTAATAAAAGAGGAGGCATTTGTGGTAGTTCAGGACCTATTAGGTTTGTCTTACTGGATGAATTTGTATACGTAGATAGATATATATATATTTCCCTTTTTAAAGTTTTTTCACTAACTTTTTTGTTAATTTAAAACTACAGATAAATTGACCTTAGTCTGCCTCTAATCCAGTAAAATACATCTGATGTAGAGGGATTTCAAACAGACATGTAGCTGAGAGTGTGTCCTGCCCCTCCCTGTCCCCAGTGGACCAGAGACTCATGGGAAGACCAGGATAACAGCCAATCCCTGAAGGAAGAGGGGAAGTGACTCTTGGCCAGTCCCAAGACTCACTGAGGTTACTCTGGTGCTCCTGGGCCATCGCCATGGTACCTGCTGTCAGGAGACACCTGGCCAATCACATTCAGTGATGTGAAGTGTAAACATCCTTACATTGCAGTACATCCATGTTGATTTTACAGAAGCATGTGGTGTCTACTGTGCAGACATTGGTTGGGTGGAGGTGAAGAGAGAACCAAAATATCCTGCCTGTGTGATAGTGGTGTTTTGTGATATTTTATTTTGGTAAAGGGAGTAAAAATTAATCTGCACACCTGAGCAAAAGTGAGAAAAACTGTGCAGCAGCAAAATAAAAATAAAAAAAAAACACAACTGTTACTGTAAAAAACAAAACAAAAAAAAAACAAAACATTAATTTAATAGTCAGTGATTGGCCTTTTTCAGAACATACCAAGAATTCATATTGCCAATTTACATGAGTATAAGAGTTTACTTAAATATGAGAGAAAGTAGTCAATTTAAAACAATCTCAGAGTAAATGTAACAAACTGCTACGTGAAAAATTTCCATCATTAGTAATTGTGAGTCAGCAGTAGGCAGCAACTCACCAGAATTCTATTCTATCTTTATTTGGCCTGTCAACCTGACAAACATTTGGCAGGCACTAACCATCAGCAGCCAGGTTTCACTGCCCGCTGTATTTCCTACAGATGTTACAATAATTCTGTAAATAAACATTTAGCCTCAAGAAATAAACAATGAACAGTTATGATCTGGGATTTCCCCAAGCTGTGTATTTTTTGACTTTGTGAATAAAGAAATAACAAGAGAGCTCTATGATGAGATGCTCTCTGCAACTGGCTGCTCATATCAATAACAATAATAGCACAACGACTTGACAAACCCCCCCACTCTCAATGTGATTGTAAATTGTATATTCCTCCTTTTCCTCCTTCAAGCTACACTGACAGACAGAGACAAAGAAAGAGAATGTTTGCATGTTACAACATGCATGGCCACTGTCTGTACACCATTTATGTAAGCACAGGATTAGTATGACTGCAATGGCCCATAAGTCCGGTACTGCAGTAGCAATAAAATGACACAGTATAATACTGTGTTCATTGTGTGGGTTGGTGTGGCTTGCATTGAGAGCACTTTATAGACATGATAATATCTCTGTCCCAGTCCAGTGGCCCCTGGTGAAGGAATACTGTCCGGAGTACTGACTGGCATGTCTGGTATTCACAGGGATAATGTTTGGAAACTGACTGAAATGGCCTGAATTGATATAACGTTGTAAATGTAGGCCATATTGTGGGATTCCTCAGAGAAACAGATGTGCTCCAGCTGACTGACTCTGTAATCTCCCCTTACTTTCTGATCTAACAACATTCTCTCTCACTCACACACACATACATACACACACACAGTATACAGTAGTATATAAACAAGCCTTATCTTTTGATCATTGCTGAAAAAATGCACTACTGCTATAGAAGTCACTGACAGCAGAAATGCATGGAAACATGCATTTTGATGCACAAACAAGCAAGCAGGGACAGAAATGTTCATATAACATCAAAGAATGAAAACAATGGTCTGTTTCAAGCAATCTTGGCACTTCAAGTCTGTATTACCGACCAATGATCAAATAATCATGCTTTTCACAAATACAGATATACACATACACATACACATACTCAGCCACTCAATGGCTAAGAACAGATGATCACTAAGCTAAGCCACAATATAGAATCAGTCCTGAGCATCCTATCAAGTATCCCATCCACACTAATTGGAGATGTAACAAACTAAAGCTCATGCTAATAATTAATGCTAATGTTTACAGCAAGGACAACAGAGCCCCCCCCCCCCCNCCCCCCCCACTGGCCCTTACCATAGCCACACCAAAGTTACACAGCCACTTTTCAGTGAAACCTAATCCCTAAATACCTACATTCTCACCATGAGCTTAGTTAGTGAATTCAGGAGAGAAGCATTTACATTTTAGGATCAAGTTAGTATTACTCAACACCAAAACATAGAAGTCGCCTGGATCATTTATCAATACTATATGTAACCACAGAGAAGAATCCAAGTGGAGAGACTCAAAACTCTGGAGAAACATGATGCTTGGTTATTCAGCAATGCAGGCAGAATATAACAAAGGAGGTCTGTGCTAAACAATAAAAAACTAAGGGACTGCTGAAGCAATAAAGGCAGACTCAATGCACAAGAGATTAACTACAACTTTCACTTGAGAGATAGGCTGCAAAACTAACAGCTGGCATTGTCTTCATACAGTCAGAGAGAGAGAGAGAGAGAGAGAGAGAGAGAGAGAGAGAGAACATGAACAGCTATGTAGCTGAATGGGATGATACTGATAGATAAGTAAATTGCTGATTGGTTGGAGTGATCCCTGGTTACTTGAAAGTAGGAGCAACCTCCTCAGGGAGTGATCGACACCTCCCAGAGCACTTAGCCTGATCAGCACCACGGACAGCGCTCACAATACAAACGATTAGAATTATTTAAGTCCTGTTGTTATGTGCCACTTTCCCTTAAAGTCCCAAGTTTTCACCTATTTTTAATATTTAAAATAAACATATTAACTGCCAGATTCGATCCCAGATTGCAGATTTCTACTTTGTTTATAAGAAATTTTGTCTTTTAAACATTTGGCATGTCAAATAAAACTAATGCTACAATCCCTTGAGCTTCAGCACCTGCTGCTAGAGAAGTCACCAGCCAGTGTCACAAATAAGAGTTATAGCATATTCAGAATGATGCATAGCCAAAATCAGTCATATAAAACACTCATTGACGGTTGCTAAATTAATCCAAAATTTCATCTCCAACACTCAACCTCTAGCCTCAGTCCACCGTTAGCAACACAGACAACAGGTTTTTAACCTCTGCCAAGGTTATGTGATCACTGGCATTTGCTTGTCTGTTTGTTTGTTAACAGGATATCTCAAAAAGTTATGAATGGACAAGGATGAAATTTGAGGGACAGATAGATAATATTATGAGGAACAAGTGATTAAATTTTGGATGTGATCTAGATCATATTCTGGATCCAGGATACAGATTATAAAGTTTTTAGCTTATGAAATCAATGTTAATGGGCCAATTTCAATGAAATTTAGCATGATGGCTAATTTTTTTTTTTTTTTTTTTTAACAAAAAGAAAATCTACTTATTTTGGTGTGATCCAGAAGGATTTATTTGTCTGTCTGTTTGCTAGCAGGATTTTGACAATGAAAATTTGATATGCTGGCATGAAATGTGGAAACTTGATAACATGTTTTGACATAAATACAGATCATTTTGGGTGTTAAATGCTAAGGCTTTTGCAGTAGGGGTGGAGAAGAGTGGGAAGGCTTTGTTTTGTTTTGTTTTTTCAGGGATTTTGTTGGCCTTGGCAGAGGTATTCATTCTCGGCGTGCCTTCTTGTTGCCTTGCCTTCTTTGGATATCTCCTGGATGCAAGGTGGGAAAACAGAAGTGAAGATGGTTGATATTTTTAGTTTATGTGTTCTGTGGTGGGTCTGCCATAAAACTTTTCAGACAGCTTCAGGTGCTGTCAGGCTACAGTATTTTGATTTGGCTTGCTATATCTCATCTATAAACTGAGTAAAATACCGAAAACAAAGCGTAACTCAAATTCATATATTTATAATCTGGACTTCATTTCAATAAAATTGCTTGTGGTTAGGTAACAGGCTGCTGAATAACATGAGTCAACATATCACATTTTTTATCTAAGACCAAAGCAATAGATCCAAATGGTGGATAAGAATATTCCAGACATACAGTATTTGATCAACAATGACAAATATCTCCACAGCTTGTCTCTACTGGGCGACCAGACGTGGTTACTTTATTAACAATTCTTCTCTGCACATTTCTAATGACACATCACACCTGTCACACATTCTTCCTCTGTTTACCAAAGCTGAAGTAAAACTCCAGCTATACTGGCCAAAAAAGTGGAAATCAAAACATCACAGACACACATGTACACATACACACTGGTACTCATTCCTCCAGACGAACAGCTTGGCAGTAGACCTGAGCAAACTGTGTGAGACACACACGGCATCTGAATCCTTCCTAAGCCAGCTATTCTACGGAGGAGGAAGACAATGCCGGCTAGTCTGTAATGACTCAACAGGACCTGGACTGGACTTGTCAGGATGATCACGGCCATCTTTACAGCGGAAGCAAGTACACGGATAGATGTAACAGGGCGGTGTGTCTTTAATAGGTTGTAAAGTCATTCAGAAGATGCTATATGTATCTGTAAATTCACCAATCACCAAATCAGTTTTGATTACCTAACTGGAGATGCAGCTAAAATATATTTTTCTCAACTGAGGCGTATTTCCTAAAAATAAATCTAAATATCTAAATAAGGTGTATATAAAATGTCATTATATTTATCAGAAAAAGCACTTAATAATGGCTTGAGTCACGCTTGTTTCCAAAGAGAGTCACCAGAATAGGAGTGGGATAAATAGTTCGTCTTTTACACTGTTGACTCATCTGAGGTGTAAAATTGATTTCACAACAAAAATGAATATGAGGCAAACAAAAAAACAAACTATCAGCTTTTGAAAGGAGGTCACAAATGACGTTAAAGTGACACATAATCAAATAAGTGTGGCATTTTTATGTAATTTTAGGGTAGTTTACGTCCTAAATCCTGGACGAAACTTGAGTGGGTGGTTAGATAATTATTGTTGCTCACCTGACATCATTTTGCTGTGGAGGCTTCTTCTGCCCAACCAGGTTCACTGTTCTGGCTTGGATAGGCTTCTCTTCTCTGAAACACACAAAGTTGGAAAAATATTTTTTTGACAATGACAGCTAGTTTTGTTGGGTTTCTGCTATGTGGAAATCAAAGAAGACCAAGGTCAATAAGTTGCAGGTCATATGTACAATACATAGGTCATGTATTGGTCACAGTTAAACTGTCATCCTAGTGGAGGAAAAACTCATAACAACTCCCATTCTACACTAGTAACTTTCACAAAGTATTGTAGATTTGTATGAACTTTCCTTTTCTGGCACATAAGCTAACACAGCTGAAAATGAGCATCATTGCTGTCTGCAATTTACCTTGGGTTCATTATGTTATGTTATATATGCTGACTCAGAAATCCTTGTGTTTTTAAGTTGTTTCCTGGAGTTGGTTCAGGTTATGTTGTCAATTCTAATGAACAGGATCACCTGTTTTAAAAGGACAGATGCTTGCACTTTTTTTTTCTGTCTCAGTGTGGATATTATTAGTGTTACAGTGGGTCAAATGAAATTCATTCACCTGACCTAATGAACCAGTGGTCTGAATGTCACTGCAGTGTTAGAGATACTTCAGAGTCTCACCGGTATCTCTCATATAATAGGACTGTCTTCTATGAACAAATGTCTGTTTGCAGGACACTGATGACAGGTTTTCCATACATCCGCTGACACATTTCCTGTGTGACTACAAAACTGTCTCATCTATTAACATTAACAGAGGCCTCTGATCAATGCGATCAGAGAGGAATCCTCACTAACACTAAGCCAGGGCTGTCTAAAACAGAAGACATGTCATTTATATTCCCTTTTTTTTTCCACGTTTGTCATCCTTCTCATTATAAGACACTTTTGGCACATTAGAAATTGTAATATTTCTTTGTTCCTTATTCAACTTTAATCATCTTATACTGATCTTATACAAGGAAAGAAACTTATGATTGAGCTGGATGTGACATTTTTTGATTTTAAGTGGTGCAAGTCAATGTGTTCATTACACAAGACCCACAATATATCTTTTTCACACTGGTGCATTCTTCCAGAAAGTCCTGTTTTGTTTTTTTAAATGGTCCAGAGCTCCCTTGAAACTACTGTTAGTGATTTCTGCAGAGGGGAATGTTTCATGTGTAAAAGTAGGTCAACACAGGTATAATATTTAAGGGGAAGGTTGCAGCATCTAAATCTATGCATTGCAATGTACCTATTTATAGCATAGCTTGCATATGAGTGCAGAAAATCACACGCAGGCACATATGCACAAACACGTACAAAACAGTTGGCATCTGCTTGAATCAGCTTTGAATCACAGGTGTGTGTGTGTGTGTGTGTGTGTGTGTGTGTGTGTGTGTGTGTGTGTGTGTGTGTGTGTGTGATGCACTGTCCTCACACCTGTGTGTGAGGACAGTGATATACTCATAGCTGTATGGATGAAAAGAAAATAAGGAATCAATTTGACATCTTTTTCCTGTTACATAAACTTGTAATAAGTTTTATCAATATTCCTCACTATGTCAATAGAATATACTGTATATGTGTGAGTATTTGTGGATAAGTTTGCTACTCCAGTTTGTATGTCTTTAAGGTGGATTTTCAAGCGAAGGAATGAGATGGTTATACTTTATCATATACCTGTGCTTTACCTCTTCCATTTTGTAATTAGGATTAACTCTTTTAAAGGTAACATACAGCATCATAGTGTTTAGCAGTTTACCTACCTTTGGGTTTATTATGCCCGATCCCAGTTTTTAGTCATATGAATAATTATGAGAAAACTTCATATGATTTATCATTGTAAGTAGCATCAAAGTGATATATAGTAAATGTGTTCTTGCAACAATCAGGAAATGGAAAATGTATTTTTTCATATTATTGCTACTTTACCGTATGATGATTACGAAGAGCAGGTTATTGTTTACCTACAATTCTACATTACATCATTGTTACTATAGCTGTATTCCTAGAGGGAGGTAAGTATACTGTGCTATCACCTTGTACACTTTACAGCACAGGAAGAAGACTGATAGTGTGTGTACAGTACACTACCAACACACACACACACACACACACACACCATGCATAAATTAGTCAATTAATGCAGCTTTTCTGTGCAGATTTGAGCATACACACATCCACGCTGCCTTGCTATGAAAATCTATATTCAAACAGTGATGTGTGGAAACAGAGGCTGAAGCCAATATAGGTTAAGACACATATGTGCGATTATACTGACAGCCTCCGTTATTTGCAGCCACGATGACAAGACTGAACCCGAGACTTCTAATACATTACAGAAAATGATGCATAGCCACTTAGAGCTGGGCTATATATTGGACATTTCCTTCTTTAGATGCAATGAATCGATCTTCCGTTCCAGTGCTGGGCTATCAGTCCGCACAGAGGGCTTAAAATAGAACAGGAACGTAAAGCTTGAGGAGTGCCTCGCTTAGGTGGGTCGGCCCATCTTTCTATCTTATGCATGCAGCTCCATGCAGACCAGGCAGAAAATACAAGGAAAGCCTCATTTTTACTTACAGCGTTTTTGTTCAGGGAGTGCAGGAAGGGTAGCTGTGAGCTCCTTTCTGCACTGATCACAGTGACAAACAAATCTGGGGGAGACTTTTCTGCATGTATGTATACCACCAGTATACATACTGGTGGTTGTGGATACTGGTGGTTGTGGAAGAAGAAAAAGAAGATGTGGATGCTCACAGTGAATACAAGTTACGATTAATTCAAAATGACATCACACAGGCAACTTTTCTTTTCCTGTTACAGGCCCATTGGTCCCATAACAACCTCTGTGATGTCTGTTGCAAGAGCACTGGCCTACATACAGTGCATAAGGCTGAGAAAAGCTCAACCGCACCCCAGAGCTGAGAACAGCAGCTGCTGAGATGGATGCTGCACAGATAAAAGCCAACAGGGAGGGTTCTACTTTTACTATTCTCAATGTCAGGCTTCAGTGAGCATTTTGCAATTTCTACACACCATGCACCACTCAACCCCTTCCTCCTGCTGCAGCTATTATTAGGATATTTGAGATCAATCCAAATACTTCTCCATCTGAGTGTTAACACAGCATTAAGACAGTTTTCTCGGTGCGAACGAGTGAAGTGCAGATCATAAATTACTTTAACTTTGTCATTTACATGAGAAATGTAAATGGACTGTGATGCTGCTGCCAGGTTTGGTGACACACCCCTTCATCCTCCCACTCTCTTCATCTTCCTCCCCCTTAAGCAAGTTACACCTGACCCACCACCACAGTAACAGAGCTCCTCTCTGTCAATACACAGGAGCAGTGGGTCTCTTGTGGTGTTGCACCATGAGGCAAACGTCTAAACTGTGAATGTTTCCTATCCTGTAAGGAGTTTTGTGTTGAGCAATGGTAACCTGCAGGCTCACAGGGTACACATGTGGACACACACACACAGAGTAGAGCAGAGGTCCTGATGTGTGAAACATTTGCAACATCCTGAAAAGAGAATGGAGGTTGACGGACAACCACTATACCATCTCCTTTAGAAAAGAGGTAGTCCAGGCCCAGTCTCTCTCTCTCTCTCTCTCTCTCTCTCTCTCTCTCTCTCTCTCTTACTTTAACATGGCCTCCTCCTTCGCCTCCTCTTCCCGTTGCCGAGCCAGCACTGCCATGATGATCTTCCTCTCCTCCTCTGTCAGATGGCTCAGGTCCGGCTCCGGGATGGCCGAGGCTACGGGTGGGCGCGGGCCGCCCCGAGGGCCCACCGAGGCGAACATCTTCCCCACCACTACCCCTCCCTCCTTCTCCTCCTCCTCCTCCTCCTCTTCTCCTCGCCTCGGTCGGGATCACGGTTAGAAAACCCGCTGGCGGAGCCCACGGATCACGACATGGCCCATGGACAATGCTGCGGCTGGAGCGGCTGATGCGAGGTTCGCATGGCGGTGGCGGGGGACACCCAGGGCGGCGACGGCGGTGGCGGTGGCAGCAGCTGTGTAGGTGCTAGCAGTAGTAGTAGTTGTAACGGTGGTACTGGTAGTACTTCGGTTCCTGATTGCCGTTTTCAGCCTCTTCTTCTCTCTCTTGCTGCTCAGCTGTCTTCTCCCCCCACCCCCCTCCCACCACCCGCCCGCCCGCCTTTCCCCTCCACCACCTCCAGTTTACGGGGAACCCATATCTCCGGCGGTCGGTCGGGATGATGGCACACGGGAAATCTCGCTTCCTTCACGCCAGGCAGGAGGGGGGCGTGTGTCCCTGAAGCTGCCTCGGTTCTTCGGTCCGTCCGGTAGACTGTGTGGCTGCGGGGCGAGGCGGCGACTTCTTGTTTTCCAGCGCCGCCGCTGCTGCTGCTGATGCTGCTGTCAGGGAGACGGAACCGTCAATGGGACCGCAGCCCCTCAAGCGCGTTCACGTCTCTTGCGGCGCGAGCGCGCAGCCCTCATTTGAGAATGGGGGCTCCGCTCACCGTTATGAAGCGCGCACACGATATTCTATAGCACACGCAGAAAATAGAGGGTTCCTCAATGATTCTTTGCTTGATTCATGGGACCGTCATGACTCATAGACGTTGGTTTCTTCTGGTAAGATGTTATAATTAGTATTGGTTATCCTAAATGAGTCCATTTTCGATTGAACTTATTTGCGTATAAGTTTAACCAAAGATAAAGCAAATCCGGTGAAATCTACACCAAAACACCCCTTCAAGGAGTTTTATGTTCGCAAGGTTTGCACAATGTATGCATAGTGCTTGACAATTTATCAGAAGAAAAATATAGGCACCTAAATTATAACAAAGATACAGCGTGGTTCTCAGCAAATTACTCCGGATTTAGAGTTCATAGCCTATCGAGAACATAAAATGAGTCTTTCATTTAAAAAAAAATTACATTGTTGTATAATCAGTTCAAGGATATAAAGTAGATAGTATTATTGAATATTGAATTGAAAAAGATAAAGAATGATTTAGATCTGGGCAATGTGAAAAATATGATATAGGTTGGGTCAAAGGAAAAAAAAGAATGAAATACTGTATGAAAACAGTTCAAAAAGGACAGTTTTGTACATGAAATAAGTCGAAATCACATAATAGAATGCAATGCATAAAATAATGAATGCAATTCCAAAGAACCCATTTGTAGTAATCTGACACCCTTTATAGTAAGAGTGTGCGCACTCTCCTCGTCCTCCTCATCTACCACCTCCTCCTTTCTCCCACCAATCATTGCGTGTTGGAATGACGCGCATCCTCTTTTTTCTTTTTTTTCCTTCCTCCCTCCCTCTCTTCCTACTTCGTGCCCATTCCTATAGCAGTTCCAGACACACACACACCTGCAGATTGAGTTTTACATAGCATTGCACATGCATGTGGGGTGACATTCAACAATGAGTCTGAAATAGTGACTACGTCTATAGTGACTACGTCTATAACAAGGGATCCCAAACAAGTTTCAAGTGCCTCCAAATATTCTCCAGAAAAGCTTGTACCATATTTAACACACACGTTTGCTGATCTCCCTACTGAAATATCACCAGGAAAAAATGTTGACTGATTTTTTATAAGTAAAATAAAACTTAGAGGTTATCATAAAGCTCAGTGTGATAAACACAGGAATTTGGCTCAGTGTTTGGGGGAGTGTAGATTATACATCTATGGTAAGAATATCATCAAGTTGTTTTGGGCCACAGAATCAGATTTGGTAAAATGATTTATGAAGGCACCTAAGATTATTGGAGCCTACCCCAGCAGCCATTGGTTGAAAGGCAGGGTACACCCTGGACAGGTGACTATAGCCTATCACAGGGCTGACACACAGACAAACTCATTCACACCTACAGTCAATTTAGAGTTTCCAATTCTCCTAACCTAAGTCTTTGGAGGTGCGGGGAAACTGGAGCACTATAGGAAACATTTGATTTGGAAACATTAGGAGATGTGGCCAAATAACAGGAAAACTAAAATGTGGTTTTATGTTTTGGAAAACAGTTTTCAGTAATGGATCGTGTATGCAGTTAGTGTTTATTGGGAATAAACATGCAAAATCACTAGTGTGGTCCTTTGTGTTTTCAGAAATGTGTCTTGCACATGCTTTCAAAGTCTCTTCAGTAGTGTAATTATTAGATTTTTAATATTTCGCCCACCTTTCATTACACTCCATGAAGTTCATTTTACAAGTCAGGGGTAGCCTACTTTTTTTTTTTTTTAATCCTTTTTGTAGACTACTACCAGCCGTTTGGTCAAGTATGTCTTTGAGGTCATGTGATTCTTGTCATTTTCAGAATTTATTTAAAATTTGGGTCCAACGTTAATATTTATCTTTTTTTTTTTTTTTTNTTTTTTTTTTTTTTTATTAGAAAGTTTGTTTTAATTCAGTCTTACCCATGACTCTTGTTGTCATGCCTTTCTGAGATGAGTGGTGTACCTATTGTTAAATTGACCAAAACGGAGGATTTGCTGTCTCTCATACAAGTAGAGTCATGTAACACCACGAATCAAAATGTAGCCTAATCTTCAAAATCGAATTCAACAGTTTGGTTAAAATGATTTGGTAAAATGATTTATAACGGCATGTGTCCAGATTGTTGGACAGTTTTGCTTGTTTGTTTGTTTGGTTTTTTTCGTTTTGTTTTGGGTTTTTTTTTTTTTTTTTTTTTTTTTTTTTTTTTTNAAAAAAAAAAAAAAAAAAAAAAAAAAAAAAAAAATTCTCCTTGAGCCCTCCCGGACCCCGTACTTTACTATTCAGCTGAGACATCCGGAAGTGGCTTTATTAATTTTGAGTTTAATGAGTCCAGCTGGTATTTTGGTGAGACGTGAACGCCTCGGTTGTTTTCTTTTTACATTCACTGTATGAGCACTACTAAAATCTATTTAAGGTATGTGTAAAATTGCCTAATAATTGTGATATTTCAAAAGTTATTCGACAAGAACGATGAATAGCGTTTACTGTAGTCCAGTTACAGTTTTTGCAGGACAGCAAGACAAGACGACTGACAATTTTCACAATTTAAACAATTTATTAAACAGTTCAGTTTACCAGATTGCCCTGTATAGAAATTATTAGGTGACAGCCCACAGCCGAGCTGGACTTTATTTCACATTAGCCTGCGGTAGCCCTGAAACATGCTAAACACCATTAAGAAATTTGGGAATTGGTTGCTGGCCGGCTTGTAATGTTATTGGCATTATCTTTGTTAGCGTGATTTCTGGTTTTAATATAATATTAGGAACCATTTGAAATTTGACGTATATAAAGCTCACCAAATCAGCCATCATTTTTATATATTTTCTAAAATTAGCCTGTACTGAAACACACCAAAAAGGGCGCATAGCACCCTGAAACTGAAAATAAAATAGGAAGAACATGTTCAGGTTGTCACAAGTTCGTAACGATTTTGTCACCTCACTTATGTAACTTTGTGGTTTCACAGGAAAGCTTTAAACTGTAAGATCTATTCATGGAGTTTGGTGTGATTTCGCTGTAACAGAGCTACGAGCGGTCGGCAAATAGTGGCCCATGGAACAATTCTGGCCTTAAGACAAAATCATTTGGCCATAGAACCTACTAAATCTAAAATGTTCCCTTTATATTGTTTCACCAAAACTTTAACATTTTTATAAACCTGCTATAGATATAACTTTATAAGTATTATGCCAATGAAATTTTAACTGGAGGAAAGAGACATGTAAATGGATTAAAGTTTCTCATTTGGCACTTTGCACCAGGATATTTAATAAGTTTTATACTGACAGCACATATTGCTAAAATGAAGTGTAATTAAGATATGAATACCTGAACAGTAGAATCACATTATTTAAACAACAATCCTTTTAATTTTGCACATATAATGTCAGATGTCAAGTGAGATATAGTACTTTCAATTTTAATGCACAGGTAGAGAAGGAGGATGAACAGCAAACTTAATGTCTGGAAAAGTAAAATCAATTTAAAAGGTTCAGTGCTTCTTCCAAGGGGAGAGATTGGGCCAGAGTTAAAAGCACATTGGCCACAGGCATGAAGTACATTAAAAAGATTGATAAAATTTTCTTTTAGTAATTCAGAGTCTTGGTTATGGATAGAATTACTTCCTGTATGAACTATTACATTGCATCCAACATGATGTTTGGTCAAACAGTTAATCTCTGCTGTTTTTCCTCTAATGCAAAGCAGTGAAGCAATGTAGCCAATGACTGTTCATCATGCTCAGTGGAGGTACTTTATACTCCCTGCAGCATATTTAAACCAGAGTCCTGTTTTATGTCTTATTTCATTTCCTTCTCAGGTGACTGACATGTTGCCTGTGGTGGTAGTCCATGGAGGGGCAGGCCATATCCCAAAGGAGCGGGCTGTTATATCAAGTTCAGGGGTGTGTGTGGCGGCCAGGGGTGGATATGCCATCCTACAGAGAGGAGGCAGTGCTATGGATGCTGTGGTAGAGGCTGTGACCCAGCTAGAGAATAACCCCTCATTCAATGCAGGTACAGAAAAACAAAACCACTGCAGGGCTGTGCAATTATTCCTAAACAATACTTTTCTCATAAAGTAGATAAGGTCTCATCCATCTGTACTAATGCACTTACAGTATATGTTTGTTACCTTCAAGCTATAGCTGGTTTGCCATGTGCCATTAAATTAGTTGCAGATATTCAGCAGAGGCTTGTATTGCTTAGTTCTCAAACCATATTTCAGGATGTGGATCAGTGCTGAATGTCAAAGGAGAGGTGGAGATGGATGCCATGGTGATGGACGGGAAGACACTAGCTAGCGGTGCCGTGTCTGCTGTACGCAACATAGCAAACCCTATTCAGCTCGCAAGACTGGTTATGGACAAGGTACATACACAAACATAAGTGATGGATGCTTATGTACCCCCCCCCACCACCACCACCACAACCAAAAAAAGAACATAAATTCATAATATAAAAATAGCTTTAAAATATATTATATATATATTACTTTGAGTAGGTGGTTGCATCAGTTTACCTTTGAATTCTCTTTCAGACCAGTCATGCCTGTCTGACAGCAGAGGGTGCCAGTCAGTTTGCCCGAGCCATGGGTGTCCCTGAGGTGCCTGAGGAGTCCCTCAAGACAGATTACTCCTGTATGCGCTGGAAAAAGAACCTGGCACCTGACGCCAATCCTGTGGAGTGTCAAATGTGAGATATAAATTTTTAAAAAACTATGATTCTTCAGAAAAATATTCTGAGATAGGAGTCCTCACAACTAACTAAAACTATTGAATGGGTTTTTTGATGTCTAAACACACACTGACCAAATTTGCAAATTCCCATGACCCCTTAGTTATCTGTGAGAGTATGAATCCACTGGTCCACTGTGCTGGTTGTTCCTCCTGCATCTGAGGTGGGACAGTTGGTCAAAGACTGATTTCCCAGATTACTGCACCTTTCCTGTGTAGAGCCATGTTTCCCCCTCTCACCTTTATTTTGACAATACAACAACACACAGTAAGATAAAATAAAAAATAATACGTACATTTGCCAACTGGGAGACTAATGAACAGTGGGAAATATTGTTAAATATTTTTGTATGAGTACAAAGCTATATGTGGTGTATGTGTGTTTTGCAGAGGGAAGATGGGGACAGTTGGAGCAGTAGCAGTTGATATGGAAGGCAACTTAGCCTGTGCAACTTCAACTGGTGGGATGCTGAATAAAATGGAAGGACGAGTGGGCGACACGCCCTGCATAGGTCAGTGAGCACATCTGTCATTTGTTTTTTAAATCTTTTATTAAAATATGTTTTCAGCTTCACATTTGACCTGAATTCTGACTTTTTCCATTTGGTATTATCCTGTAGTTTGCATCATATTTATTGGAGAAAAACGAGTTTCAAATGAGCAGAAGCACATTGCAGTCACATAATAGGGAACCAGAGAAGGGAGGACAGATGAGGCACTGTGGGTCAAGATTGTACATTGCTTAAGTTGAAGTTTATTAATGCTAGATTCAGGTAAACCATTAAACTGGATATCTTACAGTTTACAGCTTCACTTTTGGGGGACTGGTGGACTACTTTGGTATCTCTTAAGCATCATTTTTGATATTTTGTTTTGATGACGAAAAAAAAATTTCAAAAAGTGTAAAAACTACAAAGTATTCAACCTTTGGTTATAATAAGCGTAAACAAATCTCCCAACTAAAAATAGTGAATGGATGTCCCTCTATGAACTGGAATGTTTGCCTGTAAAAAAAAATAAATAAAAAAAAAACAAAAACATTTTTTTCAGAATTCTAGAACAGATAAAAGGTTTTCTTTTGAAAGCAGAGAAATGTAAGAAACTCTTAGCAGAAATAAATACTGGTGTGAAATCCTTGGACAGGAGGCTAGGGTATACCAGAGAGATTAAGAAAGAGTCAGGGAGAGACAGACAGGGATTATAATTGAACAAGATCAATAACAATGCTGCTGTGAGACTGTCTCAGTGAGCTGTGTTTGGCCTTTGACCAGTAGAAGTCCAGCATGTGTATGATTAGTTCAAAGACAGTGCCTGCTTGGTTAACAATTAATATGAGCTCTGAATTTGATCAGGACAAATAACAACTGCTGACACTTCTTGCCTGATGCATCTTTAATTATGATTTTTATGTCAAAAAGTTATAGTGTTCAAACTTGGTAAACTTGCATTGTATCCAGTTAAGGTTAGGACCTTCCTTTGACCAGTGCTACTTTATAAACTATCAAACTGTGTAATGATGATAGTGCCAGTGGTGAACAACAGCGACTACATTTAATTTATGAACACTCATATAATGGTGCATGAGAATAACCAGAAACCAAACTAGCACTGATACTGCAGAGGCCTAATCATCTCAGAGTTATTTTTTTACTGAGTGTTAGCGAGCACCAAGTGGATGTTGGCCCCGTCAGTGCTGTCTAATCTGTCACAGTGAGTGATTACACTTTGCCGAGTCAGTGGAAAAAAATGCATTGTCATTCTATGAAACAGTGCAGAAATTTCTAACACGGGCACTCTGAAGCAGTATCAACAAAACCCATGAGGTGAAAAGTTTAAATCTTTGCTGAAAGTGATGTCATCATTTTGATAAGAGTGACAAACATATTTATGGGAAAATGGCAATAATGTGACTTAATAATTGACCAGGTTAAAATATGACCAAGATCAGGCCAATCAATTATTTAGCTTGTATATTTTTGTTAGTTATTCCCTCTAGTATAAGGCAAGAGAGAACTACTGTAGATGAAGCTGTACTGTGCCATCTAGTGAAATTGTTGTGTAATTGCATCCTCACCTCGCCAAACTGTTGCTCTGTGATGTTCTGCGAGCATCACTTTCTCCTGTTGCCTTTATGAAAAAGTTGACCACCAATTTAAAATGTTCCTTCCAGTCTTATATTTTAGATTTTATGAATTTTAAATCACACTGTCAACTAGAGCAGGGGAAGTTTCATGTCTTATTTATGAACACTAAAAGAACAAAATGTTTTTTAAATCTAAGAGTTTATGGTTACACAACTGCCCACATTTTTGTCATGTTTGCCCATCTACTATATAGTGATTGCTAGTTTATTTATTGTTGCAGAGGTTAAAGATGTCAGTAATGGTTTCTTGGTCTGTCCATCAAGCTGTCTGGACATTTAAGTAAAGTGCAAGATATTGCATCAACTGGCAAGTTTTCCATGAAATTCAGCATGGATATTTAAGGTCCCAAGAGGATGACTTCTAATCAATTTGGTGACTCACAGGTTAAGATTTCCTCTTATACACAAGAACTCTCAGATGATGAACCCTTTCTATTTTGGAGACTCCATGAGCTTATCTCCTATGCCACCCCATGTCAAAATGTCAAGACTACATGCAATACATCTATCTAATATTCTATTATGCAGATTCATGAGTACATCATGCCCCTAATTTCAATGACCTCACAGCCTTTTATTTAACTTTACCCTCAAGATATATATTAACATCTTAGCCCCACTCTGGTATAGCTCTAAGTTCTGTAAAAACATCAGTATGTTGTTCATTTCAGCAAACACATTTCAGTTTTGTTTGGTGTAATGAACATTGCAGCCTCTAGGGAGTCCTAGTGGGACATTGGACTTTAAGTTTTATTTTTGATCAACCATGAAGATCAGCTTTGTTTTTTTTTTTTTTTTTTANTTTTTTTTTTTTTTTTTTAAACGGTCGTAGTCAAATGTTATTTGATACATTGACATAGCATCAGATGAAGCATCCAAACATAAGTGAACATAGAAGTGAATTTACATCAAAGTAAGAATAAAATAAATGTAAAAACAGAATTTACTTTCTAAATGTCAGTATTGAAATTAAGTTGTGTTTTCAACAGGTTGCAAAGGCCGTAAGGTCATGTGACTTCTCTTTTGTCTGTGTGTGTGTGTGTGTGTGTGTGTGCCAGGGTGTGGGGGTTATGCTGACAATAAGGTGGGAGCAGTGTCAACTACAGGCCGTGGAGAAGCCATCATGAAGGTTACTCTAGCCAGACTCATCCTGTTCCACATGGAGCAAGGTAAAGCGTGCACACACACACACGTTCTTACATAATATACACACACTCATGCTGATGTATTTTCTGCATGCACATCTCTCTACCTTACAGTTAATACTCCTACTGCTTACATATAAGCATGCAGAAATGGTTGAGAGGTTCAGTTACTGTTGGAATAAATGTTACAATAAGTAAAGTCCATTACCTCAGTCACTTTGAATAAGCTGTGACGGTTGATTGTAGATTTGACATCCTCCGCGCAGATTTCACACTAATTCAGCGTTCGGTGGATTTAAAAGGTGGTCTGACCTCATCAAGACAGTGGCCACTGATATGCAGGGAAGGTGTGTGGTGTTGCTTTGCTGTTGCACTCTGGTGGGACCCAGAAAAGAAAAATAATTTTATTCTGTATTCACAGAAACATTTAAAGCATACAAGGAAATTTTCCATTGGCAATAAAAGCAAAACCCAATCAGCTTCAACAATTAAGAACAAGGGAGATGTGCAGAGCTGTGGCAACTACAGAGGAATAAAGTTGATGAGCCACACAA